>CAIGRB010169914.1:0-18581 GCA_903798255.1 Fraxinus quadrangulata | reverse complement strand
AATATTAATAATAATATTATAATATTATTTTATCTATTTTCTCTCTAAATCATAATTAAACCAACCCTAAAATCCCAAATCAACTCACACCTTTCTTCTCTCTCTCCCCTCTCGACAGTTTTCTCCTCTCTCTCCAGCGGTCCCTCCTCTACCTCCGGTAGCTTTTTCCTCTCTCTCCGACTACTTCATCGTCAACAACTAGAAGAAGGCTAGAAGCAAGAACTCTACGGCTTTTAGGCTGGTGTTGGATCGCCGCCTCTATGAAATGAAACAACCACCACCGGACTGTTGCGAAGACGCCACCACCACCGCGCTCAAGACGCCACCATTGAGCGGCATCGGTCTGAAGCAGCAGCACTGCCACAACAATCGCCGCGACCATTGAGAAGACAGCCATCGCCGTCGCTACAACAACCCGCTTGATGTGAGCGTCGCTGCGACGACTAGAACATCACGGAGTTGCTTCGCCCTTCGCTGTAGCGGCATAGATCGCGATGATGATGGAAAAGTTCGTGGCTGCAGCACCCAGATTGCGTTGGTGGTTTTTTTTTTTTTCCAATTGTTGGATGGATCATAGTGGCTAGCGTGGTTTGGTAGTTTTACGGTGATGGTGGGGTGAGGCGGTGGTATTGTTGGCGGTGAGGAGGTCGTGGTGTTCCTATTGGGTCACTTGTTCAGGCCTAGCAGACCGTTTTTTCTTCTTCACCAGCGTTGGTGGTTGTGATGTGATTTTGCAGTGAGGAAAAGTGATGGTGGTTGTACAGTCGGTGATAGTGTGTTGTGGTGGTGGTGGCGACAGTCTTTGTGGATTCTTGGATGGGGATGGTGTAAACGGAGATGGTGGTTGTGGTGGTGTGCTGTGGGTTGTGAGCTGTGTTGTGGTGATGTGTTGCGGGCGTCGTGGTGTGTGGTGGGGTGTTTGGCAGTGGCAGGGGATGGTTTTGTGGTGGCGACGTGGCTGGTGGAAATGATGAGGTGGTGGTCACAGCTGTCGGTAGTGGTCATGGGAGTGGTCAAAGAAGTCTGTGACGAGGTGGTCACAGAAGTCGGTGGTGGTCACAAGGGTGGTCACAGAATTCGTTGGTGGTGACCTTAAAATTGTAATTAAAAATTAATTTGTGACGAGGGTGGTCACAAAAAAATCTAACTATGACCTTCAAATTATGACTAAAAATTAATTTGTGACCACCAGACCGACGCCGCTCGATGGTGGCATCTTGAGCGCGGTGACGTCTTCGCAACAGTCCGGTGGTGGTTGTTTCATTTCATAGAGGCGACAATCCAACACCAGCCTAAAAACCGCGGATTTCTTGCTTCTAGCCTTCTTCTACTTGTTGACGATGGAGTCGCCGAAGAGAAAGGAGAAAACTGTCGAGAGGGGAGAGAGAGAAGAAAAGTGTGAGTTGATTTGGGATTTTAGGGTTTGGTTTAATTANTGATGTTCTAGTCGTCGCAGCGACGCTCACATCAAGCGGGTTGTTGTAGCGACGGCGATGGCTGTCTTCTCAATGGTCGCGGCGATTGTTGTGGCAGTGCTGCTGCTTCAGACCGATGCCGCTCAATGGTGGCGTCTTGAGCGCGGTGGTGGTGGCGTCTTCGCAACAGTCCGGTGGTGGTTGTTTCATTTCATAGAGGCGGCGATCCAACACCAGCCTAAAAGCCGTAGAGTTCTTGCTTCTAGCCTTCTTCTAGTTGTTGACGATGAAGTAGTCGGAGAGAGAGGAAAAAGCTACCGGAGGTAGAGGAGGGACCGCTGGAGAGAGAGGAGAAAACTGTCGAGAGGGGAGAGAGAGAAGAAAGGTGTGAGTTGATTTGGGATTTTAGGGTTGGTTTAATTATGATTTAGAGAGAAAATAGATAAAATATTATTATAATATTATTATTAATATTAATATTTAATCAAATATAAAAAACCTATATCTATATATAAAATATCTTATTTTTGAAAATTAAAACTTGAAATCTGATTTTTGAATTTGAATCTTGAAAAGTAGGGTTTCATGTAATTACCACTTTAAAGTATCTAAATAAGATGTGAGTCGGATTATAAGTGTTGAGACCGGATCCATTAGGGTTTGTATTTGACGATGAGTCAAATACATATGGAAACTATAAATATGGTTATCGTCCCCAATTCATATGTAACTTCTCATTTTTTGTATTATCTCATCAATATAAGAATACAAGTTTAAGCATATTGAAAAGAAAGATCAATAAACTTATGATCAAGAATCTAGATTACAATAAAAAAATAAAAAAAAAAGATTGGAGCAATTAAATTGAAGAACAAGAAAATCAAAATTATGGAGCACGAAGCAAAAATCAAGATCAACAACTCAAGAATCAAAAAAGTCAACAATCAAGATTCAAGATCTAGTAATAAGAAATTATTCTCAAAGAATTAAGGTGTGTTACGCATTATTAATTTTTTTGATGATTTGTTATGGAGGATCTTGGAAATTAAAAAATTAGATTTTCTAGTTTTATAAAGTTTAAAGTTTCAACAAGTGGTATCACAATCAACTCTATTAAGATTGAAGAAAAAAAAATTTAGAGTTCAAATTCATACTTTGGATTTTCAAGTTTTGGGATGCGAATTTTTGTACTAAATTTCGAATTTTAGATTTATTTTTTTCGGTGTTTTCAAATTTGACAAATTTAGGGATTAATTGTTAAATTTGAATACAATTATAAATAATTACTTTAAGGTCTATTTGGGATTTTGTTTTTAAAAAGGAAAAAAAAAAAGTGTGTTTTCAAATTTGACAAATTTAGGGATTAATTGTTAAATTTGAATACAATTATAAATAATTACTTTAAGGTCTATTTTGGATTTTTTTAAAAAAAGGAAAAAAAAAAAGATAAGGATTAAGGAGCAATCAATTTCAAATCTTGGTATTTAATGTTTCTTTTGAATTACTAATTTTCTAAAATAGATTAATTGAAGCAACATGTTACCAAAGTAACATTTCTTGCCTAAATTAATTTATTTGAAATATTAGGAATGTTGTGTAGTCGTAATTCATGTGAATATTGACCGGCCCAATGGAATGTTAATATTTTATCGAATTATTTACACACATGTGGTAATAAATATGTGATAATTGTAAAGTTTTCTATTATGTGAACATTGAGTCGGTCCAAAGATAGACTTGATGTTTGACCGAATTTATTGTCAATATTTGATTATTACACCAAGAGTGCTACTTACAAGTTGGTATTTCTGTCCAAAAACTAAATATGAATATTGTATTCGGTCTTATGTGATGGGGTTCACCATTATTTGACATGATTGATTGTCAAATGCGGATTCCTATGTGAATATGTTAATTAGGTTTAAGTTCTTTATTCAATTAATCCACTAACTTCTGCAATATCTGCCAACATCAATTTAATTCCGCACTTGAACCAAAATTTAAGGACTGAAACGAGAACGTTTGTATCGTTCTTGGCAACATAGATCTAGACCTTGCGTTGATGATTGAACAATCAACTACTCTTATGGATAAGAGTATCACTAATTAAAAATGGGACTCGAATAAGTGGGATCGTTTTAACTACATGAGTCTTATGATCATGAAGCGTGGAATTCCAGTAACATTTAGGGGTGCTAGGGTAACTATATCAATGCGTTTCTTGATGAAATTGAAAAACGCGTACAAAAGGCAATAAGGGCGAAACTAGCATGCCTTTTGGCGAAGTTAGTTTCACTAAAGTATAAGGGTAAAGAAAACATAAGGGACTACATCATGGAGATGTCTGATCTTGCTTCAAAACTAAAAGCATTAAAGGTTGAACTGTCTAACGACTTGCTTGTTCATTTAATTTTGAGAAGTTTTTGGATGTACTAAGGAACTCCACATTAATATCCTGTTCATAGACGCAATACAACAAATTACAAACTATGCAAAAAAATTTAAGGACATGATATCAAAGAAGAAAAAGCTTCCAGAATTTGAAACGGTGGCACTGACAGAGGTCTCCCAAGCTCAAGGATCCAGGGAGTCTTACCTTACCCGTTTCAATTGGAAAAGCTAGTTTTTTTAATGCTTTATGTGATACTGGTGCGAGTATTACTTTGATACCACTTTCTATTTTCAGGAAACTCTGTTTGGGAGAGGCTAAAGCAACAACAATAACTCTACAACTAGCTAATAGATCACTTACCCACCCAAGAGGGATTATAGAAGATGTGCTGTTCCCAGCAGATTTTCTCATTCTAGACATAGAAGAAGACAAAAATATTCCAATAATCTTTAGGAGACCATTTTTAGCAACATGTCGAACTTTGATTGATATGGAGAAATATGAGATAATCTTAAGGGTAGATGAGGAGCAAGAAGTTTTTAAATTATATAATCCACCTAAATGACCATCAGCCCTCAACAAGTGTCAGTGTATCAATAAAGATAAACTATCCCTTCAACAAAATGTCAAAAAGAGAAAATTGAAATTTGGAGGATTTCTTGATAGATACGAGAACATAGAATTCAAAGTTTAGAGAGGTAAAAGAGAATGCAAAACTGGCAATTGCAAGGGGTACAATGGTGACATTTTTCGACTTGAACCACCAAGAATTAACCGAAGTAAAGTTGAGTTATAGACTATAAATTAGCGCTGGTTGGGAGGCAACGAACAATTCTCCCTTTTTATTTATTTTAGTTTATGCATTAGATTAGAGACTTTTCGTATTTTTGATACTTTCTTATAATATTGCGTTATTCATTGTCTTTACAGGACACAAAGAGTCTATACATGGTCCATACTTTTTTTTTACTCCATCATCTTCACCTTCACATCTCCATCGATCAGGGGAGTATTTTTAACCCTATTTTCTTTATCTTTATGTGAATTTGTCATTAACTTTATATGCCTTTAAATTTTTTTATTCTTTAAACATTGAGGAAAATATTCTGTATAAGTTTGGGGGTGAAAATATTTTCATTCATCATGTTACTGCAGTTTTTGTGTGATTGTGTGAAAAAAAAATCTCTGCAGTTTTTATTCAATGTTGATCTATTTATTTTCTAACATTAAATTAGAGTTTTGTGTACTTGTGTGGATTTGATAACTTAGCTGGTATGATATTGAATATTGGATTAGGCATGAATTGTGAATAATGAAAATAGTGCTACTAGATTAATCAAAACTTGTTAATGTTAAACCTGACATTTTCTATGCACAGTACTCATGTTGATATATTGAGTTGGTGATTTGGTTCATGATTTGGGAAATAGTTGAACATAGTATATAAATCTGAATAACCATTATAGTATGAATTCATAAGCCAACTATATTGTAGTTTGGAGATGGTTGAGTTATTATAGGGGAACATTAAGATGAGTAGAGATTATGTGCATAATATCAACTTGTGTGGATTGGCTGAAACAGATGAGACAACAACGAGGTAAACATTTTAAGTTAGAGGTTAGTTTTAGAAACTAGATGTCTAAAAGAAAAGGGACATTGCACTAATCTTTGAATAAATAAAAGCATCTTTTTGAGCATGTATAACTCGAGTGATTAAGGTTGTGAGGGTGTTGAAAACCTGATGTCCTATGGTAATCTGACTTGGGAATTATTGGCCTAAAACTCGCTACATGGGTTATATAGAAAGCAAATGAGAAGACGTTTACCAAAAAAAAAAAAAAAAAGAAGACACATTTATGTTTCATGTAATTACCACTTTAAAGTATCTAAATAAGATGTGAGTTGAATTATAAGTGTTGAGACCGGATCCATTAGGGTTTGTATTTGACGATGAGTCAAATACATATGGAAACTATAAATATGGTTATCGTCCCCAATTCATATGTAACTTCTCATTTTTTATATCATCTATCAATATAAGAATACAAGTTTAAGCATATTGAAAAGAAAGATCAATAAACTTATGATCAAGAATCTAGATTACAATAAAAAAAATAAAAATAAAAAAGATTGGAGCAATTAAATTGAAGAACAAGAAAATCAAAATTATGGAGCACGAAGCAAAAATCAAGATCAACAACTCAAGAATAAAAAAAAGTCAACAATCAAGATTCAAGATCTAGTAATAAGAAATTATTCTCAAAGAATTAAGGTGTGTTACGCATTATTAATTTTTTTGATGATTTGTTATGGAGGATCTTGGCAATTAAAAAAAATTAGATTTTCTAGTTTTATAAAGTTTAAAGTTTCAACAAGTGGTATCACAATCAACTCTATTAATATTGAAAGAAAAAAAAATTTAGGGTTCAAATTCATACTTTGGATTTTTAAGTTTTGGGATGCGAATTTTTGTACTAAATTTCGAATTTTAGATATATATTTTTCGGTGTTTTCAAATTTGACAAATTTAGGGATTAATTGTTAAATTTGAATACAATTATAAATAATTACTTTAAGGTCTATTTGGGATTTTGTTTTTAAAAAGGAAAAAAAAAAAGAAAAAAAAGATAAGGATTAAGGAACAATCAATTTCAAATCTTGGTATTTAATGTTTCTTTTGAATTACTAATTTTCTAAAATAGATTAATTGAAGCAACATGTTACTAAAGTAACATTTCTTGCCTAAATTAATTTATTTGAAATATTAATAATGTTGTGTAGTCGTAATTCATGTGAATATTGACCGGCCCAATGGAATGTTAATATTTTATCGAATTATTTACACACATGTGGTAATAAATATGTGATAATTGTAAAGTTTTCTATTATGTGAACATTGAGTCGGTCCAAAGATTGACTTGATGTTTGACCGAATTTATTGTCAATATTTGATTATTACACCAAGAGTGCTACTTACAAGTTGGTATTTCTGTCCAAAAACTAAATATGAATATTGTATTCGGTCTTATGTGATGGGGTTCACCATTATTTGACATGATTGATTGTCAAATGCGGATTCCTATGTGAATATGTTAATTAGGTTTAAGTTCTTTATTCAATTAATCCACTAACTTCTGCAATATCTGCCAACATCAATTTAATTCCGCACTTGAACCAAAATTTAAGGACTGAAACGAGAACGTTTGTATCGTTCTTGGCAACATAGATCTAGACCTTGCGTTGATGATTGAACAATCAACTACTCTTATGGATAAGAGTATCACTAATTAAAAATGGGACTCGAATAAGTGGGATCGTTTTAACTACATGAGTCTTATGATCATGAAGCGTGGAATTCCAGTAACATTTAGGGGTGCTAAGGTAACTATGTCAATGAGTTTCTTGATGAAATTGAAAAACGCGTTACAAAAGGCAATAAGGGCGAAACTAGCATGCCTTTTGGCGAAGTTAGTTTCACTAAAGTATAAGGGTAAAGAAAACATAAGGGACTACATCATGGAGATGTCTGATCTTGCTTCAAAACTAAAAGCATTAAAGGTTGAACTGTCTAACGACTTGCTTGTTCATTTAATTTTGAGAAGTTTTTGGATGTACTAAGGAACTCCACATTAATATCCTGTTCATAGACGCAATACAACAAATTACAAACTATGCAAAAAAATTTAAGGACATGATATCAAAGAAGAAAAAGCTTCCAGAATTTGAAACGGTGGCACTGACAGAGGTCTCCCAAGCTCAAGGATCCAGGGAGTCTTACCTTACCCGTTTCAATTGGAAAAGCTCGTTTTTTTAATGCTTTATGTGATACTGGTGCGAGTATTACTTTGATACCACTTTCTATTTTCAAGAAACTCTGTTTAGGAGAGGCTAAAGCAACAACAATAACTCTACAACTGGCTAATAGATCACTTACCCACCCAAGAGGGATTATAGAAGATGTGCTGATTAAAGTGAAGAAATTCATCTTCCCAGCAGATTTTCTCATTCTAGACATAGAAGAAGACAAAAATAGTCTAATAATCTTTGGGAGACCATTCTTAGCAACATGTCGAACTTTGATTGATATGGAGAAATGGGAGATAATCTTGAGGGTAGATGAGGAGCAAGAAGTTTTTAAATTATATAATCCACCTAAATAACCATTTGCCCTCAACAAGTGTCAGTGTATCAATAAAGATGAACTATCCCTTCAACAAAATGTCAAAAAGAGAAAATTGAAATTTGGAGGATTTCTTGGTAGATACGAGAACATAGAATTCAAAGGTTGGAGAGCTAAAAGTGAATGCAAAGCTGGCAATTGCAAGGGGTACAATGGTGACATTTTTCAACTTGAACCACCAAGAATTAACCGAAGTAAAGTTGAGTTATAGACTATAAATTAGCGCTGGTTGGGAGGCAACGAACAATTCTCCCTTTTTATTTATTTTAGTTTATGCATTAGATTAGGGACTTTTCGTATTTTTGATACTTTTTTATAATATTGCGTTATTCATTGTCTTTACATGACACAAAGAGTCTATACATGGTCCATACTTCTTTTACTCCATCATCTTCACATTCACATCTCCATCGATCAGGGGAGTATTTCTAACCCTATTTTCTATATCTTTATGTGAATTTGTCATTAACTTTATATGCCTTTAAGTTTTTTTTATTCTTTAAACATCGAGGAAAATATTCTGTATAAGTTTGGGGTTGAAAATATTTTCATTCATCATGTTACTGCAGTTTTTGTGCGATTGTGTGAAAAATAATCTCTGCAGTTTTTATTAAGTTTTTATTCAATGTTGATCTATTTATTTTCTAACATTAAATTGGAGTTTTGTGTACTTGTGTGGATTTGATAACTTAGCTGGTATGATATTGAATATTGAATTAGGCATGAATTGTGAATAATGAAAATAGTGCTACTATATTAATCAAAACTTGTTAGTGTTAAACTTGACATTTTCTATACACAGTACCCATGTTGATTTATTGAGTTGGTGATTTGGTTCATGATTTGGGAAATAGTTGAACATATTATATAAATCTGAATAACCATTATAGTATGAATTCATAAGCCAACTATATGGTAGTTTGGAGATGGTTGAGTTGTTATAGGGGAACATTAAGATGAGTAGAGATTATGTGCATAATATCAACTTGTGTGGATTGGCTGAAACAGATGAGACGACAACGAGGTAAACATTTTAAGTTAGAGGTTAATTTTAGAAACTAGATGTCTAAAAGAAAAGGGGCATTACACTAATATTTGAATAAATAAAAGCATCTTTTTGAGTCTGTATAACTCCAGTGATTAAGGTTGTGAGGGTGTTGAAAACCTGATGTCCTATGGTCATCTGACTTGGGAATTATTGGCCTAAAACTCGCTACATGGGTTATATAGAAAGCAAATGAGAAGACATTTACAAAAAAAAAAAAAGACACATTTATATATTAAATTATATTGATTAGGCCTCAGACATTCAGTTAATAGAACTATACCTTTAATGAGAGGCAAGTAACTTGGTCTAATCTTAAAAGTTGAAGCAATAAAAAATATAAGGGAATCTCAATTTGTTAAGGTGTGAATTTATAACAGTAGGATCTATCCAAATTGAGAGAGGGTAATTGAGTAAAAAGAATAAGTTTGCGGGTATGTGAATCTCTTGAGCGAAGTAA
This sequence comes from Fraxinus quadrangulata, assembly GCA_903798255.1. Lineage (NCBI taxonomy): Eukaryota > Viridiplantae > Streptophyta > Magnoliopsida > Lamiales > Oleaceae > Fraxinus > Fraxinus quadrangulata. Next base: position 9,086 of record CAIGRB010169914.1, on the reverse strand, counting down.
GGAAATATTTGACTACTATGGGTCAGGTGCTGAACTAATCATTATCTTAATATATTGACATGAGTTTTCACACACTAACACGTCAAGTTATGCATGTAACATGTGGAGATTGATTTGATTTTTGCACTGTTGAAGTTGTTCATTTTGTTAGTACTAAGTTCGAATCTTGAGACAAGGCAGGTTGTCAAATCATGTTTTATGTGGAATTAAGTTACAGTTTTTTTAGGACAAAGGATAATTCAAGTTTGGGGGTGTTGATAAGTACGTTTTACACGCTTAATTTAGGTCACAAACATGTATAATTGTGAATAAATATGTGGAATATAACTTAATTTGATGTAATGTGTGTTTTGCAGGATAACACTGATGAATATGGAGGAAATTAGGAGAAACATACGAAAAATGATCAAAATGGAAAAAAATGAAAGTTCAGGGACCAATGTGCAAATAATCGAAAGATAACCTAGAAGAGGAATTGGAGACGTGAAGATGCCGATGACTAATTGAGTATTGGAATGACATATTGGAGGAAGAAGACGTAAGAAAATAGGTCGAGATTGGCGAGACGAAGTTTGAGGACTAAATCGACACAAATGGAAGTTTCTATCTTCCATGTGACCACATGGTAGAATTAACCATGCGGTCGTACACATGAACACAGGAAAGATAGGGGGCCATTTTGGTTGAACCATGCAGTCGCATGGTAGGTTTCCGAGGCCAAAATTCTAGTTTCCTATTTTGACTCAAACACTTTAGAAAACAAATCTTGGGTCGTGTATTTAAACCCTATGGCCGTCCACAATGCGGGAGAACATATTTTACAAGGGTTTTGAGACACAAAATATGCAAGAACATGAAGATCAACTTCAAGATACCGAAAATTCAATTCAAGATTAATTGGGGTGATGTCATTTTTTCACTATTTTTTCTGATTTTCTTCTTTCCATCATGGTTGGCTAGGTTAATTGTGTACTAGGATAGTGATAAACCATGTGATGTAATTTTTTAATTCTTGGTTTTATATTATTGATATCAGAACACGTTATTTGAATTTGAATGATTTATATACATTTATTTTTCTCCACAGTTATGTGCTTAATTGATTGTGTGAATCTGGTGGCATATTTCATGCATTCAAGAGAAGGGAAATATGCTCAATAAGGTATAAATCATTGTAGAGTCTGATAGGATATAAAGATATACCGATATGCTGTACGTGAATCTCTAAGTGTGCATTCTTATATATTGCATTCGTTATAGGGATATAGGCGGATTGTATATGTGAGTACATTACTCGAGAGAGATTGTTGGATATAATAGGAATATTGATTCTTCAAACTTCAACGGTGAAAAACTTGATCGTTTGAAAATCCACAAGTGTACATGATCATGGTCGAGTAATATAGTAGTGTGTAGAGTGTTGAACTCACAAGAACTATGTGTTTGATCGAGTTAAAATTTATTGCAACTTTAATCGAATAGAAAATAGATTTTGAGATTTTTAATACTAATCCATAAATTTTCGATTAAACTAATGAAAGCAAGTAAATATATTTTTCAAACATATGAGATACAATGCTAAGATGTCGAATCCTCCTATTGAAAGCCTCTCTCGATAGTGATTAAATCTATTCCCCTCATGTGACCCTTCTATCTCTCGATGAAAGCTACAAATATGATAAATGCATTAACAAACAATAGAACACCTATTGAAATCATATAAACATAGAAGTATATTTCTATCATCTATCGAACCTTACAATGTTTATTATAATATGCTTAAACCCTATTGTCTCTCTTGATAACAATAAAATCCATTAACAATTCAATTGGTGATCAAACAATTGAAAAGAACGATAAAAACGAAATAAGCATTCACAAATCAAATCAAATCAAAGTAAAAATAATTAATTAAAATCTAAAAATATCATAACAATGATTCATCTCATCCTAACAATGTATAAAATTAGTCTAACATATTGAAATTACAAGAAATAATATTTAAGTGAAAAGACATAACTCGAATTTTTGATAAATTGAGAATGAAGATGAATATTGAAATCTCGAATCTCTTCAATGGTTTCTTGATGAATCTCCACTTGCGCCTTCTCTTCTTTGCCCAAAAATCAAATTTGAATCTCCACTTGATTGAAGCAAATCATCTTCAATTATCTCACAGAAATTATGAATTTTCCTCATTTGATGATAATAATTAATAAATATTGGAGTATAATATGTATATAAGAACTCTCCCTATGTATTCTGATGTTATTTATTTGTAAGATTCGAAAATTGGTTAAAAATCACGTCCAATTTGATTTCTAAAAGAGTTCCAATCGAATAAGGAAAGTTTCATTCGCGCGGATTTTTTGTCTCTACACAGTAGTCAGTATTTTGACCATAAATTTCTCTCTCGATATCCGATTGAGATAATTCAAAGTGCGTTGAAAATCTAGCTCAAATGGCTATAACTTTTCTAGAAATAGAATGTTTTCAATTCGAACATTTAATATGACAACAATGGGTCTCAATATTTGGCTAAAAATCTGAAATATAACTTGTACAATTGTAAATTGATTTTGATAATATTTTGATCATATTCCATTCATTTTTGAATTCTAATTCCATCCAATTGTCACCTAAAAATTTTCAAAGTATCATCTTATGGTCCAAATCAATTATTGAATTTGCAATTTGGTCCTCAAACTTTGGATTTAGCCATTTTTCATCGATTTTGGCTTCTTTCTTTCAATTACTCGTCTAACTATTGAGTTTTACATATATAACATAAAATATAATAATTTAGGACATATTTTGTCAAAAGAATTGCCAAATATTGATATTTTAGGCTCCGAATAAGTGTATAAAATATACTTATCATCGTCAATTTGTAAAATAGGAATTAAAAGAGGTTATTACATGGGGATTCACGATTCTAGCGCGCCTTTCATTCATTGAATTTAATAACTCATGTTCTAGCATTATTTTGCATTCTAGTTAACTTAGTTTACTTGCAATCACTTTAGTAAATTAATTTAGTCATAATTTCCACTACAGTATAAACATGATATTTTATAGTTTCGGTTAAGGTTAAGGTAGAAAATTGAACTAAATCAATTCATGTGAGAACGATATTTGGAACCCTAAATTTCACTTTATTACTTGTCAACTATCCGTACACTTGCAGAAGTTCACATTTGCAATATATTTTCGCGTGACAACGGCCAAAAGCCAATTGATGCGAAAATATTCATCTATGTGGGGCAATGCTAAATCAGTTAAGCTTGAGGCTATAGAGACTTTTAGGTAATTATTAAAGACTGGTCATTATTTGAATTTAAAATAGACATTTGCGGTATCATCTTTTAGACTAAATTTGATTTTTATTTCTACATTGGTCAAATTTGGTTAATGTCAATTTGATCTTTTTTCCGTAATTCAACGAGCAATTCGATCCGATTAAGACTCAAAAATATTGAGCACACGAATTTCAAGATTGGTCTGCTCAAACAAACCACCATCTTGTATGGACATGTTAAGGGATAAAATACCACATCGAAAAAAGATGAAAATATAGATCAATTTATAAGGGTTTAGACTACTCCTCTTAACAAGGTTGACATTTTAAGATGAAACCTCAAATTTTAACCGTCACCATACTATCCCTAAGATCTTACTGCTGGGTGATTGGAATCCTCTAGTTTTTCCCTTGTTCAACATCGAAAGTAGGAAATTTTGTTCATCAAGATGAAGTGGAATCTTTCATCCTTCATTCTCTAATGGTCCATACTGTCCCTGAGATCTTACTGTTGGATGATTGAAATCCTCTAGTTTATCCCTTGTCCAACACCGAAAGTAGGAAATTTTGTTCATCCAGATGAAATGGAATCTTTCATCCTTCATTCTCTAATGGTCCAAAAAATTCTACAAGCAATGTGAACTCAAATGGGGAAAATAATTTTTAAAATATCTGACCAATATAGAGCTTGTTCTATTCTCAACTGAACACGAAGAACAAATTCTGAGTCAATAATGCATCTATATCTATTTCTCTATAGTTTACGTCATCAAAACTACCATGCACTCCAACGTCATAATTGATGACAATTTTGTTGGAAATATAGATAATTTGTCAATTCATGAACAAAGAACATAGATAGTTGGTTACTCTATAGTCACTTTTTTAAAGGAAACATTTATCTCACTTTTTTTGTATGAAGAAATAATTTTTCCATATCTACCAGTCTACCACTAATTTCTTTCACTTTTATTCTGGATATTATTCCACAGCTTCTTTTTTTTTTAATATAACTTTGTAGTTGAACATGAACCATCAGCTGCAAAGTTATTTCTATTACAGTAAATTTTGATCATCAAAACAATTTAATTTAAATCCCTTTACCTAATTGTGTGAGTACAATATATTCATTTCAATTAGTACATCAACATTGGCTAGAATTTGAAAAAATAACTCCAAATTAGTTACTTTTAATCGGGCAAAAACCATGTTGTGCCTAAATTTTTATTCTTTTCTCCAAATATATTTCATATTTAAAGTGAAACGATTAGCCTAAACTATAGCTATATAATGCAGTGATGTTTGGCTAAACTAAAAATGTTTACTTATTAATAAATAAATAAGTTTAGATATAAATAGCTACTTTATTGATCAAAATTTAGAAAAAGTGAATTATTTTGACACTGGTAATATTAACTTATTCAACAGTGTTTAGAAACAAAAAACGTACATAAAGTTAACTCTTGCTTATTTTCAAGCTTTGCCAAATATATTGCTTATAAGTGTTACCCTTTAAAGTCTGTTGCTTTAATGAAAAATGACAAGAGTCAGGTAAGTTCTTTGCATCTTCTGCACTATGGGGAATCAAGTCAATATGCTCCTCCTAAGAGATATTTCTTTCAATCTCTATCTTTTTTCATTATGCAGATATGTTTTTTTCACCGGCCATCCGTCTTGGAATCTGAATCATTAGGTATAATTGCTAAAGCTATGATTAGCCTGAGGATTATTAGGAAATTAGTTCCGAACTTCGATTTTAGAACTCTTCTAGCATTAATTTATGGTCAAGATTCTGTTGTGATTAGGACTTTACTATTTTAAAAGTGTTAGTGTTCCATATATTTTAGCAAATGCGTGTTTAATATTGGGAAATTATTTAATTTGTCATGTGGACCAACATATATAATTAATTGTGTATAAGGTTATCTTAAAGTTGAGTCTAATTAAAGTGATCTAATAAAGAATTACATTGTTGGGTTTAGAGTATCTAAATAAGGTATGGACTGGATTATAAGTGTTGAGACCGAATCCATTGAGGTTTTTATTTGACGATGAGCCAAATACATATAAAAACTATAAATAGGGTTATCATCCCCAATTCATATGTAACTTCTCATTCTTTGTGACATCCCATCAATACAAAAATACAAGAGAAAGCATAATGAAGAGTGAGATCAATAAATCCACGATCAAGACTCTAGATTACAATCAAGAATTAAGAAAAAAGATTGGAGCAATTAAATTGAATAACAAGAAAATCAAGATTATGGAGCAAGAAACAAAAATTAAGATAAAGAACTCAAGAACCAAAAAAGGCAACAATCAAGATTCAAGATCCAGTAATATGAAATTATTCTCAAAGAATTAAGATATGTTCTGCATTATTAATTTTCTTGATGATTTGACATGGAGGATCTTGATAATTAAAAAATTAGGTTTTCTAGTCTTTATAAAGTTTAAAGTTTCATAAAGTTGCAACAAGTGGTATCAGAGCCAACTCCAAGTTAAACCATTGAAATTGAAGAAAAAAATTTAGAGTTGAAATTCATACTTTGGATTTTCAAGTTTTGGGATGCGAATTTTTGTCCTAAATTTCGAATTAGAAAAAAAAATTGGGGTGTTTTCAAATTTGACAACTTTAAGGATTAATCTATTTCAGATTCAAAAAAAAAAAAAAGGATTAAGGAGCAATCAATTTCGAATCTTGGTATTTAACGTTTATTTCAGATTACTAATTTTCAAAAATAGATTATTGAAGCAACATGTTACCAAAGTACCATCTCTTGCCTAAATTAATTTATTTGGAATATTAGGAATGTTGTGTGTACGTAATTCATGTGAATATTGACCGGCCCAAATAAATGTTAATATTTTACCAAAGTATTTACACATATGTAGTAATAAATATGTGATAATTGTAAAGTTTTCCGTTATGTGAACAATGAGTCGATCCAAAGATAGACTTGATGTTTGATCGAATTTATTGTCAATATTTGATTACTACACCAAGAGTGCCACTTACAAGTTGGTATTTCTATCCAAAGACTAAATATGAATATTGTACCCGGCCTCATGTGATGAGTTCACCATTATTTCAAATTATTGATTGTCCAATACGGATTCCTATGTGAACATGTTAATTAAGGTTTTTATTTAGTTATCCGTTAACTTCTACAATATCTGTCAACATCAATTTAATTTCGCGCTTGAACCAAAGTTTAAGGGTTGAAAAGAGAACGTTTGTATCATTCTTGGCAACATAAATCTAGACATTGCGTTAAGGACTGAACAATCCACAACTCTTATGAATAAGAGTATCACTAATTAAAAATGGAACTCGAATAAGTGAGATCATTTAAACCGCATGAGTCTTATGATCATGAAGCGTGGAAGTCTAGCAACATGTAAGGGCGCTAGGGCAACTACTGCCAAGGAGTTTCTTGATGAAATTGAAAAACACTTTGCAAAAGGCAATAAGGGCAAAACTAGCATACCTTTTGGCGAACTTAGTTTCACTAAAGTATAAGGGTAAAGAAAGCATAAGGAAGTACATCATGGAGATGTCTGATCTTGTTTCAAAATTAAACGCATTAAAGATTGAACTGTCTAATGACTTGCTTGTGCATTTAATTTGATTTATATTCTTACACAATTCGGCTAATTTAATATCATTACAACTGTTTAAAGGGAATCTAGACTCTTAATGAGCTCATTCCATATTGTGTGTAAGAAAAAGAAAGGCTAAAATAAGATAAAATTGATATTACTTACTTGGCAAGTACATCTAAGGACAAGTTATAAAGAATTAGAAAGCTGCATCTGGTTCAGTTCAAAATAAACAGCGATAGCCTGAAAAGGATAAAGCTGGCTGTTACTTTTGTGAAAATTTGGGATATATAAAGAGTAACTGTACTAATTATCACGTTTGACGTGTAAAGAAAAGTACACTTCTCATTTTGGTTTGTTTTGATGTTAATTTAGTTTCAATACCTAGACACATTATGGTGCCACCACTCATATAAGTGTGTCTATGGGAGGTTGCCTGAACAACCAAAAGCAAATTGATGCTTAAATATTCATCTATGTGGGGACAATGACAAATCAGTTAAGCTTGAGGCTATAGAGACTGCTTGATTATTATTAAAAACTTATTATTATTTGAATTTAAAATGGACATTTTCGGTATTGTCTTTTCGACGAAATTTTATTTCTATTTCTACATTGGACATTCGGTTACTCTTGTTCAATTGGGAATAGTCAATTTGATCTTTTTTTCGTAATTCAAATATTGTGGGTACTTTATTCGGTTGTGATAACATATATCTGTTTAGTACGGTTGCTTCTTATAAAGAAACATTGCATGTAAGTTCACATGTTATTAAACATAAATTAACTAATGAAAATTTTGCTTCGTTATGGCACAAGCGATTAGATAAAATATCTCAAAAAAGAATGAAAAATCTTGTGTCAAAAGGAATTTTTGATTTCTTCAAATTTTCATACTTAAGTACTTATGTTAATTACATCAAGTGAAAACAAAAAAACATAAGGTGATTATGTGCCAATAGGATTTCGAACGTCTTAGAACTAATTAATACGAATATCTGTAGGTCATTCACTTCGGCTTCTTCGAATAGTCAACAGTAATTTAATATGTTCATAGACGAATTTTTCTCACTATGGTTGCCTATATCTCATAAATGAGAAATTTCAAACATTGGACATGTTAAAGACATACAAAGTGAGGTTGAAAAATAACTATGTAAAAGAATTTAACAGGTCAGATCTTACCACAGTGGTAAATACTATGACTATATAACCGATCGGGAGAACAACGTCTAAGGTCTTTTGCTAAATTCCTAGAGGAATGTGGAATCGTCCTACAGTATATCAGAATCTCTCGGGGTAGAAGCACTAAAGATTGTAGTTTAAATTCTCAACAAAATTCCAAATAAAGAAATTATTAAAAGGTTACAATTTTTTTCTGAAATCTCACTATTAGGTTAATTTTCAAAATGGGAAATGTCTGATTCCTTGAGAATGTAGAGTTTGCGAAGAGAGATAATGTTATAAGGTTAAGGATTTTGTCTTGGAGGAAGAATATGTATACATTTCTTCAATTGCAATTGACAATAATTAGGATCATGGACAAATTCTTGGTCTAGATCTTGTTCAAAAAATAATTTTGGATCAAGACAATATTAAAACATTCCCTATACATAATCAAGAGATTGTTCCAGAAAAACAAACTCAACAACTTCAAGAACAATTGCCATTAAGGAAATTCACTATAAAAATGAGAGAAAATTTCGGATGACTTTATAGTCTTTCTCCAAGAAAATAAGGATGGCATGAATTGATGGAAGATGAGCTAATCAATCAACTTTCATCAAGCCATATAAACGAATAATTCTAAAGAGTTGATTGATGTTATGCATAAAGAGATAAAGTTCATAAGTAACAATGACACTTGGGAACTCATCATATTGCCTGAAGGTGTGAAACTTGATCTTTGAAAACCTGCAAGTGAACGGGATCGTGATCAAGTAATATAGTAGTGCATAAAGTGTCAAACCCACGAGGATTACGTGTTTGATCTAGTTAAAGTTAATAATGCACTTAATCGAATAACAATAATGATTTGTAATAAATTTAAAGTCTAACTTATAACGTAATAGAAATCAAAGTAAAAGTTTACCAATTTTTTTAGATGCATTGCTAAGATGTAGAATCACTCTTGTTAATTCATTTTTAGTATAACAATTAAAATGACTCTTTGTTATCATGC
>CAIGRB010169900.1:31972-51078 GCA_903798255.1 Fraxinus quadrangulata | reverse complement strand
CATTCTCTTTCTTTGACCTTGATTTTTTCTCGGCGTTTTATCTTTTAAGCCTCGTTTCGAATGATATGACTTGAATGTTTAGCTTTCACGTTGATCTTCATTTCAAGTCCGATATATAAAGAATGCTTGATTGATTTTAACATTGAACTATCATCACTCAAAATCAATCATTAGAATCAATATTTAATCTTGTTTGTTATAATCAAAATATTAAGGATGAAGTCGACCATATGACAACATATAAGACTTGACTTCCAACGAAAGGGCAATAATAGTAAGTGCAGAGGATAGGTGCCCGCCATTTAAGGCTTTTATTTATATTTCTCTAGGGTTAAACACGTATAAAAAAAATTGGGAATCGAGAAAAACATTAAGGGTAGATTTCATCTTTGTATTGTCATTGGAGTCGGAAAAAAAGTTTCAAATGGATCACTAAATTTTAATTTTTACAATTGTATCGCTGAACTTCAACTTAGTTTCAAATTCACCTCTCGTCACATTTTGTCACATGTCATCTCCCAAACTAACATAATTTCGTAGTTGAAACCCCTACTATAATTCATACTCCACATAATTCTTATATGGTGCCCTCGAAATAAAAATAGTAAGATGAGGGTTATGACAACGTTAATAAATTATAATGTTGAAAGGCATGTTTCTTTTATTTTTGACATTTTTATGGCTTGACATAGTTGTAAATTGGCAATGCTATGTCGCTGTTACGTGGAAGATTTATTTTGATATGATTGTCAATTAAACGATTCTTCAATTCATGAGATGGTAGGTATAATAGGGGTGAAATTTATAACTAAAGTTGAAGTCTAGTAATCCCATTGATACAGTTGGGAAAAATAGTTGATCTATGTGTAGATTGATTATCAATTAATAAAATAAAATAACAAATACAATTCAACAATAATAGAACATAAAGTTGAGAAGAGATTCGGAAAACAAGCTTTAGAGAGTCACGCGAAGACGATGTCCTAAGACTGTGTAGCTTTCCTTTCGTACGGGTACTTTCGATACTACATGACTCCAAAATAAAACTCATATGATTCATAATCAGTTCTCCTTCTATGAGCACGACCACAGAGAGATAGGGAACAAACTTTTATCAAGTTGCCAAAAACTATAGAAATATTGTATGAAGAGTAATGCTATTTAGCCCCACTGGGGTTACAACTCCAGACTATGTAGCTCTAAATTATTGATTAAATGAAATGTGAAATTAAATAACTTATTTAATTTCACCTATCATTTAATGTCACATTAACACCACCTAGACCGGGGTTGTAACCCCAGTGGGACTACATAACATTACTCTTGTATGAAATATAGAGGGAGTATTTTAGTTATATCTCAAGTTGTGTTTTCATATTGTATCAAACGATGAAATTTAATCTCCCTTTTTAGTGTAGAAGATCAACTCCACAATTATTCTATTGAAAGATACGTTACATTTTTAAATTATGGGGTTTTTGTATTAAATCTTGAAAATTAAACTAAAGTAAAACTGAAAATAAAAAGTTTTAATTTTAAAAGGTTGAAACTTATTTTATGTTACAACAATACCCCACAAATTTTGGACTTGAACCTTACTTAGTGATAACAATTTCCATTGTCATTATTTAGATCCCTTTAGCCAAACTTTAGTTGTTCCACACACATTATTGATTTAGACTCTAGTTTATAGCGGATATCGCTGTTAATGGCTCTAATCTTGATTCTAGTAAAAGTCTCTAGAGAATGGTCCAATCAAATAGTCACGACCTCATATCAAATCTTACATAGGTGAGTCCTCCAAAGGTGCGTGACCCATACCTTAGAAGAATTATCGCCTCAGTATTCAAAGTTAAACTCTTACTAACGTCACGTCATTATTAGCACTATCACCATAGGGATAGCACAAATAAAATAGTGCTATTACAAGTCACGCAGTACGGGTTGTTTCTACCACGTTGAACATTTTTATGGGATCTTCAATCACAAAGGTTGGGTTACTCTCGGAGGTGACTCCCTTATGGGTTTAAACTTATCCCCCTCGATGATTTATGTATGTCCATCTCGAATTACAATTTATTCATGTCCCTCTTGGAAAACAATTTGGTACCATATATTTGCAAAGCTCTTCCGCCAACAATCTGCACATGCGCAAAATCTTCTTAGGAAATAATTCATCACCAAATGAAGTCCCAATTTTCATATATCAAAAATATAACATTGATTTTTATAGTCGACTCAAACTATGTAAATATCAATCATCAATGCATAACCTACTTATAAGTACACATCACATACATGGATATCATTTTTTCCCTCAATTTCTAATATTGACTTTTGGTGCAAAGTGTTGATTCAAGGCTGAATAGAAACACTTCCAATTCAAATTCAAATGCTACCAAAAATAAAAATAAAAATACTTAGGGTATTTATTTTCATTCACTCTCTTTCAGCCAAAAGTATATATATATGTAGCAATAAAATGTTATTAACTAATGAAAGTTCACATTTACATGTATTTTCCTTTGCATGCATCTCGGTGCAAAAAAGAAAGGTAAGTAGGACTACTTGAATCTCTAAATTCAAATGTATTTAGAAGTTTTTAATCTAAATCCCTATTGCAACTCGCTAGTTCATCTCCTATTAATGAAGTATTGGACTGTTAGTTGATAGTGATAACTCAAGAATAACTAATCAAGAGGGGGTTGAATTGGTTATTGAAACTTTTTCGACAATTTATCTCAAAACTACTCAATACACAAGATATAATTTCAAAGTATGATACTAGAAATAAATATGCAAGTTTGATAACTTAATTCAAGTATGAATATAGCACAATGTAAATGGCAATGTAAAGTAAAGTGCAATAATGTAAAGATAACAAACCAATTTAAAGGGTTTCGATACACAATATGTTTTACGTTCCCATTACCAAGCTCTCTGTCACGAGTAAGGCCAAATATACTATAATGGTAACTTACAACAATGAGTACCAATCCTTAAGTGACTTACAACAAGGAACACTTATCCTTAAGTGACTTACAACAAGGAGTACCTATCCTTAACAACAATCGGATTTTCACAAGGCTCTCGAAATCACTAAAGTATAAATGATAGTTTTACAATTGAAAGAACCATCTTAACAAGTGATATAATCAAGTCAAGTATTTAGAGAGTTATGTTAACACATCAATAGATAGCAAATGATAAAACTCAAGTGTTTTTGTTGTATACTTAGATTAATGATAGATAATGAAATAGTTTATATCTCTGTATCTAAGTTTTCAACCTATAATCTCTCTTAACAAATAATACAAGTTAAGTATGAAGAGAGATTTACACTTCAATATAAGTGTTGGCAAAGAAAACTTTTATCAAGAATTGAAAGTATATGAGATTGAGAAAATTTTTTTGCAAAAAGAATTCTTGATGAGATAGATGAAAAATTAGTTTGATTAATCAAGAAATTCTTTGTAATAAATGAAATAGAATTTAAAATTGAATAAACTCAATGATATTCAATAAATATAGTCTCTTAATTGCTCTTGTAAGTTGTTAAAATTAAATGCAAGAAGAGATGAATATTTATAGAGCAAAGGAAGTCAAACCAGTTAGTTTCAGTTGACCGAAAATGTATAGCCGTTGGAAAAATCAAACCGTTGGAATTTCGGTTGACCAAAGTTGACCAAAAGTTGACTTTTTTAAAAAAAATTATGAAAAATCAGTTTTATGCAAGTGATTAATTATGAAAATAATTTAAGATTTATATACTTGCTAAAAATCGATGAGTTTGTACGTTTACATTTAAGTTCCGATAAACTACTTCTAAACTTTAATCTTCAAATATCTCATTTAATTTCTTGTTCTTCAACGGATGACGATTTAAGTCTTTGAATGTTTAAAAAGATATATTCATGAAAAACTCAAGAAATAAAGTTTATTAGAAATATAAGTATATTGTTTGTTATAATCAAAACAAGTTGAGTTATATTGAATAAAATACAAATTTTTCCCTCCTTATTTTATGTGCTCGTATGATTAATCAATATCAAAATGTACTTTACGTTCATATTTTGATTTAGGTGACACTTCTTCAAATTATGATCACACATCAATTTCCAATCGAGAAAAAGTTATGCACCGATTTTTAGCTTCATATTGAGACCCATTTCTGATATAGAAAATGATCGAATTGGAAGATAATATCAGAAGCAAAGTTGTAGCTCTTTGAGTTATCTTTTGAACGCATCTTGAATTGCCTCAATCGGATAACGAGAGATAAAGATATGACCAAAATACTGAAAGCTGTCCGACGGAAGAAACCTGTAACTATGTTGTCGCATAACTATAATTCTATGCGGTCGCAAGAGGCATTTTAGAAATTTTTAGAGCGCAGTTTCAATGTTCTATGCGACCGTATGACTTACTACCATGCGGCAGCATAGTTCATTCCCAACAAGAAAATTCTGATTTTCAAATTTAAGTCAACTACCCATAGAAACAATTATAAATACATATTTTAAAACCCTAGAACAGAAGAAGAACGTACATAATGCCTCCAAACTTCATTCTTCATTATTCTGTTTATAGATTCATGAATTGTAACTAAACTTTTATACTTGGTCAAAGGAGATTGAAGTCTCGGAACCACATATTGTGAGATCTAAATGGTTTTTGTTTTTAGTTTAATTTATGTTTTAAGTATTTAATATTCTTTTACACTTATTTCCATGATTATTATTTTTAATTGTTAGGAGGCCTACTAGTTTGTTATTCGTTACAATCTGCCGTTAAGTTAAACATCAAATCCGTAATTATTTGATTTCTTTAACTTATGAAGCAACTAGTGTTTGATAATTTATTGCTTTGGTAATTGTTGAATATTAGGAAGAATGTTCAACTAAATTAAATGCAACCGCTTGTGCTTGTGTTGTTTAGGTTCATCGATCTTTCTAATTCGTAATGCGATTATCAAATTAAATCTAGAGCGCTTGTCTTAGGTTGTTTGGTAATTAAAGTTAATTGGGTCGCTTGTATTCTAATTAATTATAAGTAAGGCGAGATAGGAAAATAATTCAAACGACAAATATTCAAAATATGGGTTGATTTATACTTACATTGATCATCAATTGTAAAGTTTCGAAGGTGGATATTGACTTGGATCAAAGTTAGTCTTTTGATTGTTTTCGTTAATTTAATTTTCATCGTTATTAATTGCGTTATTTACAATTGTTTGCATACAACACCCCCCCAACCCCAATCATTGTACGAAGTATAAAATATTGAATTACATACTTTTCGTGGGATCGATCCTTACTTCCACTACTACATTAATTTTAGAGGTTAAGGTATTACTTTTGAGTGCCCGCGACAACACACACCATTAGTCTTCGCTAGCAGTTTATGCAATCCACGCTAAAAATATTAAATTCCACATAAATTAGAAATATAATGAAAGCTTTGAAAGTTACAATAATACTACCGTAATTGCTCGAATTATTATTACCACACTGCTGAAAACGCATCAAGTTATGAACGTTGTCACAGCTCCCAGATTGGAATACTGAATATTGGTGCTGCCATTTATTACCTAGGCTTGTATTTCAACTTGTTGATTCTGGTGTAAAACCTTGATGCACTTTTCAAGTCATATGAAGTCATGCCACTTCAGATTTATTTTCTACGTTTCTTTTTACCTTCTCTCATTCTCCAATTGTCAAATAATTATTGCTGGATCCCCAAAACAGGTTCCAACCCTTATCATCCTAAATCATCAAGCCAATCAATATTCCCCCCGAAAACAACTAAAATTCAAGAGTTCATATATAATGTTATCATGAGCTATTTCAATAAGTGAAAACGACCGTAACAGCTAGTTCTCCACATCTCCCGCTCCTATTCTAAATCATCATTATTTATTTTCCATATTAATGGACGCATTCTCAAATATTTATCCACTTTAGAACCAAGCTTAAACTCATTTTATGAGCTTACTTCTTTTTTCATGTTCGTGAACGAGAATTAATATTTATACCTAACCTGTATTTATGGTTTCCAGAGAAACCTTTCAATCACCCAGAAAATTGGAATTCAATATGGTTCCACTTGATTCCAGCATAAAGAAAGCACACTAAAATTATCGTTTCACATTTATAAGCACCGCTGAGAAGGATAATTTGCATACTGTCGACTAATTACCACAAAATGAATAATTGCATAAATGAATTACTAGAAAAGAAAATATATAAATTTGAAGTTTTCCCTTATTAAAGTGCAAACGTCCTTTTACTTGACGGTTACTTGAACAATATGGTCCCAGCCTCATTACACAGACAACATGAACATGTCAAAACAAGTAGTAATAGCAATAACAGCAATTACGAGGCATAAAAATTTGAAAAGTTCACTGGCTTTCCTTCTCATGCTATACTGTCTAGTGCTGGAGGCAACTGGCCTAAAAATGCATTAAATTTTAGTGTGCAAGTAAAACATAAACGTACACGTATGTTTGTTTATGTATCTACGTGCTGTGAACAATGGCGAGTGTATAGTTCCAATATACCATAGTTTTTCATTTCCAAACTTTTAACCAACCACCTTAGTACAATATATTTGCGAATGTTCAATCCCAAAAGCTGCGCCCCCCCCCCCCCCCCCCCCCCCCCCCCCCNNNCTTTAGATTGTGGGAAAAAGGGGTGATTTGTTTGTAAATTGATTA
This sequence comes from Fraxinus quadrangulata, assembly GCA_903798255.1. Classification (NCBI taxonomy): domain Eukaryota; kingdom Viridiplantae; phylum Streptophyta; class Magnoliopsida; order Lamiales; family Oleaceae; genus Fraxinus; species Fraxinus quadrangulata. The sequence goes on along the minus strand of CAIGRB010169900.1, from coordinate 44,360 downwards.
TCAATAAACATAATAAAATAACAAATATAATTCAACAAATATATAAAATAAAGTTGAGAAGAAATTTAGAAAGCAAGCCTTCAAGAGTGATCGCGTCGAATACGCTGTCTTAAAGTCGTGTTGCCTAGTATTAGTATTTTTAGCACTACGCAGCTCTAAGATAAAGCACATATGACTCGCAGTCAGTTCTCCTTCTATGAGCACGTCCACTAAGAGATAAGAACAAGTCTTTATCAAGTTGACAAAAACTATAAAAATATTGTATGAAATATAGAGGGAGTATTTAAGTTATATCTTAAGTTGTGTTTTTCTTATTGTATCAAACAATGAAATTCCATCTCCCTTTTCTCGTATAGAAGTTTAACACGAGAATTAATCCATTCAAAGATAAGTTACATTTTAACATTAAGAATTTTAATTTTGTATTAAATCTTGAAAATTAAACTAAAGTAAAAGTGAAAATAAAAAGTTTTAATTTTGAAAGGTTGAAACTTATTTTATGTTACAACATATACAAATTATGTTTATAGATTCAATTGAGATTTTTCTGGAAACTCAGTAACCGCATATGAGATTTACCGAGAAAAAGACTTGTACAAGCCACTCCCCCACCCCCAACTCTAAATGACAAACGTGTTGAAACTAAATTTGAAGTTTAGTGACTCCATCGAGACAAACTAAAGTTTATTGACTCGTTAAGATTCGGCTGAAAGTTCAATGACCGTGGATGAAATTTAACCCAAAAAAAATACTTACACACCCACCCCCAACCCCTCTTAACTATGAAAACTACAGCTGAATGAGTGAAAGTTAATCACTCAAAGCACACGTCCCTTTCTCACTCCTCTCCCCCACCTCTGCCGCTTCTGCCCCTTCACTCTCTATACATCTCTCACTTTGCATAAACAAGGAAAATCCATCGGAAATGCCAACCATACATTTTCTTTCATTTCCCCTTTATGTCTGCTGCGGCCCAAGTATGGATTTATAGACACATCAACTTTTTAACAATATTTATGTTTATATGCATGTTATGACTTACAAACAACATTAGAAAAATGAGGAAATTAAATATAGGGAGTGGATATAACAAAACATAGCTTTCTTGTTTTGTTTGATTTATATTATTTTATCGATAGAAAGAATTAGCCTATGTTTGTTATATAGACTAAAATTTGATTCTAATTTTTAAGTCAAAGTTAACAATTAATTTTAACTGTAACGGACCCACAACAGTTTGAATCACAATCAACTTATATTAAAATTTATTAAAATCTGATTTTAATCTACCTCAAACACAATCTTAGTATATAAAGAACAAAATATTTTGACTTTACCTTGTGAGTTACACAAGGATTGTACAAGGAACTTTCAAATTATATATGAAAGGTAGAATGCTACTCGTGTTAAAGAGATTCTTTACAAAAATACAAATTTGTAACTAAGTGCAATGAATAAATTAGATTGACTCGAGGTGTACAAGAGGGAAAAAAATTATATATATTTTTAATTTACAATGATACTAGTATAAATTTATAATATGATATACTCTAGTTTTATATGTATCTATTTGTTGGGATACTTATAGTTGTGTTAAATGGAGGAGTCAATCCGACTCACTCTACAAAAGTGCGACTCGACTCGTGCTCATCATACCTTTTTTTTTTTGGGCTAAAATTGCATCTCTCTCAATGAGCCAACGAGCTCATTATCATGCTTGCTCGCCCAGCTAGCGCAAGTCAATGATCGACTAGTCCTACTTAACATTCAAAGAAAAAAATATGTATGTACATGTCAATTATACTTGTTGATGGCTACTTTTTGTTTGTAATAAATAATGATTTCATTTAATAAATTTTATATTTAATTACAAATTAGTATTTTTTTTAAATATCTTATAAGTTTTAATTACAAATTAATACGTTCCATAGATAAATTCGAGGGATAATTGCAGCTTTACCCAAACCTTTCATTTATACCACTCACGATGCCAAACCTTTAAAATGTCGCAGCTGAAGTTCAAATGGATGGTTTTCGTTAATTTGACCGTTAGTTGATCAAATAATTGACTTTGACAATAATTTTGATTTCATTTGTGTTACTCATGATACCAACTATTTTAAAAATTAGCACATGAGGTCCAAATGGATGATTTTTGTTAGTTTGATCATTAATTGACCCAATAATTGACTTTGACAATAATTTTGACTAATTTTAAAAGGTTAAAATGGTAACTTTACATTTTTATAATAAAATAACTAAAATCAAATAATTAAAACTAAAAACCAACATTTTCTTCTCCATCCACCCTCACCACAAAATCATCGCCGCCACTGCCATCTCCTCTACCGCTACCTTCATTCCCTTCAACAACTGTGTTTGATGAGTAGTGGGGTAGTCTATTAGTATTGTTAGTCAACACAAGAAAATTTATGTCTTTTCCCACTCCTTGAATTTCATTTCTCTTTTGACCGTTCTTCTTCTCCAGACCAGAGGGGCAAAGTTTGAAGGTTTGTTAGGTCAAAGAAACAGGTTGATTCAAAAGTGAAAATTATACATAGTTATAGATATAGATATACATTGCAAAGATGGAAGATGAAGTAGAGAAAGTGAAAGAGACTGAAGAAGGGAAAGGGGTCATGGTGGTGGTGGACACTCTACAACTGCCACCAACAAATTTGAGGTGTGATCTGCATCTTTTTACTGTTTAAGTGTAATGTGTTTTTAGTGATTTGACCTATTTTTGGGTCAATTGCTTTTGGATTTTTGGTTTTTGCCCACTGGAATTGAAACCTTAAAACCCCAAAATGCGTGACTCGTCAATGAAAATCTAAAAAGCAAACCCATCCTGTTGGAAACCTAGAAAGCAAACCCAAAAAATGGCCAAAATTTGAATTGAAAAAGAGGTGATTTTTGTGAGTGATCTGGTCAGATGTAGTAGGGAAAAGGTATGGCTCCAATCAGATTGTCTCCAAGTTTCGGTTTAATAAGAGGTTTTCAATTATTATCTCAAAAGAAAAATTCATGACAATTCAAATTTATCAAGTTTCTCCATGAGGAGGTGGAGGAAGAGAGGGAATAAAAAATTTGTTGGGTGATGGGAATGAAGGTGGAGGTGGAGGAAATGGCAGTGGTGCTGATGATTTTGGGGTAGGGGTGGGTATGTATGGGGTTCATGGAGTAGAAGAAGTTGGCTTTTGATTTTTAATTTTAATTATTTGATTTTAGTTAGTTTATTATAAATAAAAAATGAAAAGTTACAATTTTAATTTTTTAAAATTAATCAAAATTATTGTCAAGGTCAAATATTTGGTCAACTAACGGTCAAATTAACAGAAACCGTCCATTTGGACTTCAGTTGCGATATTTTGAAAGGTCCGGTACCGTGAGTGACACAAATGAAACGTTTGGACAAATTCTGCTACTAAATGAAATGTTTGGTACTGATGTTGCAATTATCCCTAAATTGGATGAAAAATAATTTCTATTTGATCTTTTTCGTAGAAAATAGGGAGATGATGAAACAAAAGACAGGAAAAAAAAATGGAAAGAGAACAAATACAAACAGTAGAAAAGAAAAAATAAATTATGATCAACGCTCGAGGGTTAATTCGAAAGAGGAAAGAGTTTATAAAAAGTACAAAACATGCATACTTTACTTTTTTTAAAGTCTCCCAAAATCTCGTGGGTGAATTAGAGACAGTCTCGGTTCAATAACTCCAAAACTTTAGAAAGTTTATAAAAGTGTTGATTGAGAATATATGTGGACTTTTTTAATTTTTAAAAATTTTGAAAGCTTTGATTGAACATACCCCTTATATATGCAATTCTATTTATTTTCAATACATTAAATATATACAGTATACTCCACCTCTCTAGAGGCTTGAGTTTAAACAAAAAATAAAAAAACCTTTATATTCATGCTTTTCATTTCAACAAGTCTGAGGCCTTATTATTCACTGTAAATTTGTAATGAATACATCATTTATGTGCTAGTTTAAATTTTATGAAAACTGGGCATGTTTGAGCCCCATTTTTTGGGTTAGAATACATTTTGAAATAGTAAATTGTTGGAGAATGTGTGGTTAAAAAATAAAGACAAGTTTTGGGTTTGCGTATAATATTATTTCATTGAAAAATGTGTAGTTAAAAATAAGAGAGAAAAATGTATTTTAAAAAAATTGGGATCAAATAAGTTTTGGGATTGCGTATAAAATTATTTCATTGAAAAATGTGTAGTTAAAAATAAGAGAGAAAAATGTATTTTAAAAAATTGGGATCAAACAATTGTGTAATGTGTGTACACCTATATGTATGTATATATATGATTGAGATCTGCTGTCCAACTTGTTGTCCATATTAATTGTTCAACTTGCTGTTTATCAATGATTCATTAATACATCATTTTACATTTACTTTTAAACACAAGTGGCAATGACAGAAAAATTGAACATGTTAATTGAAAGTAATGTGTCAATAGGATGGACGGCCAATTTTAGATAGTAAATCTAAACTTCTAAATGTATTATGTGAGTGGTATAAAATATTGAGGAAAATATAGGGAGTGTACATAATAAAACACAACTTTTTTGTCGTGTTGGAAATTGGAATCACTATTACAATATTAGAAGGCGCATCCACCTCACCCCCTTGCTCTCCCCCTTTTGATCTTACACGTCCTCTCTTTGTTGTCTTCTACAACTCAAAAAAAGATAAAGAAAAACATTGAGAAATCAGATCCAAAGGTGTTTAATCTGTCAATACTTCTATATATATATATATATATATATATATATACATAGATNTAATCTGTCAATACTTCTATATATATATATATATATATATATATATACCTTGATCAGTCAACCTATCAATCAATCAATCATATCAAATTCAGAGAATCATCAAAAAGAAAAATAAAAGAAAGGGGAAAAAAAAAGAATGTCCTCTTCATCATCTGCTTTTGCACCGGACCACCACCATGTTTCTCCTTCGGAGCAGCTCTGTTACGTCCATTGTAACTTTTGTGACACTGTCCTCGCGGTATCACTTGTCTTCATCATCTTCTTCTCCGCCTGTCTATTATGAATATCACTGTCTTATCATAATCTCTTTTTCCCTTTGTTTATATATCTAATTTTCTTGAGATCTTGTGGGATTCTCGAGAAATTCTTTGAGATGACTAGTCTTACATAAATAGTCGGGTCATTGGGAGAACTCATGCCTTTCTTATGAGATTCTTATTATTTTTTGAGTGTGATTTCAGCTCCTTTTTGTTGATGAGCAGGTAAGCGTTCCTTGCACAAGCTTGCTCAAGACTGTGACGGTTCGATGTGGCCACTGCACCAACCTTTTGTCCGTGAACATGCGCGGCTTGCTTGTTCCTACTGCTAATCAGCTTCATCTTGGACATTCATTCTTCTCTCCTCAAAATCTTATGGTATATTAGACTTGAAAGTGATTAGGGTTCCCAAATATTACAGTATATAATTCTCAATAATAATAATAAAGCTCATAAAACATTTAAGGTTTTGAATCGTGGAAAACATCCAAGTTAGGATAACAAAATATCTTGATTTATCATGTTTATATATGTCTGAAATATAGTCACTTTTCTTGTATTTGCTTCTTCCTGTTTTCCCTAATTGTCTATTTTATATTCAGGAGGAGATTCGGAATCCGCCATCAAACTTGCCAATGAATCAGCCCAATCTGAACGAGTCCTTTACGTCCGTACGTGGCGATGAGCTTCCAAAGCCTCCTGTCCCCAATAGACGTGAGATTATCAATTTCTCCAATATTTCGTGTTTACCGTTAATGGGATCTTTGAAATTCCATGTTCATTTCTTTCTATGTATTACTCGAATGAAGAAAAAGAATTCACATAGTCCACACAATATGTTCGTGCCATTTCTTTGGCCTACCACCCTTCGTGCCTATGAGGTTGCAGAGTATTTTCAGTCGCAGTCAACATACCCTTTCCAGTATACAGTATTCTGTTAGCCAAATAAGAAAAAAAGCTTTAAATTGTTCTTTCTACGTTTACTCTTAAACAGTGCCTCAAATTTACTGTCTTTAATAAGGTACATATGTTATTGAACATTTACATAATTATTTCCATTTTTCCCTCATATTTTTCCAATTAATATCTGATACTATTCAAATTACAATTTTGATTTAACGGAATAGCTTGTTTGTATTGTTCAGCAACAGTTTTTCCCTTCAAAAAATCTGTAGCATTACTGACTTTTTTCTTCGAAAATCTTGCCAAACCCTAAATTTTGTAAAGGAAATTTCATTCTCTGAACCAGATCTTTTATTTATTTTTATTTTTATTTTTTTTTTTGTGTTTTTTTCCTGGAATCCAAGATAGTGTCTGAAAAGTAGAATCCATGATAAAAAAGAAAGATGAATCATTAGATAATGATGAAGTCGATATAGAGAGAGAGAGAGAGAGAGAGCAGAGATTTGCAGAAAGACAGACAAGGGATTTGTTTTTTTCTTTTTTTCTTTCTTATATTTGTTTGCATTTCTGTCCATTTTCAGCTCCAGAGAAGAGACAGAGGGTGCCATCTGCTTACAACCGATTCATCAAGTGAGTAATAATTAATCTTAACCAATTACATTAATATGCACCCTCAGCCTAGTATCGATTAAAAATCGAACTTATAACCAATATAAAAGGGCCTGAACTGCTATTCTTAGTTGAACCTTTTAAAATGAAATTCGACTCTCAATATAGTATCAAAGGTCACATTGTTTAAACGAATCATTCAATTCATAAAGGCTCAAAGCAATTACATGTCAAAATTATAACAAATGTGTAACTATAAATGTTTGAATTAGGTTCACGTTCTAAGATAGAACTTGAGTCTTGATAACCCCAAGAGTGGGGATGAGTTGGGGGTTCTTAATTACAAAATCATTATTACTTTATCAGGTTCTTTACTGCCTTCTGACCCTTACTTTACAGTAAAAGTCTACAAGGATGCTATTGAAATATGCAAAAATATATTTGCAGGGACGAGATCCAACGCATCAAAGCTGGAAATCCTGATATAAGTCACAGGGAGGCCTTCAGCGCTGCTGCAAAAAATGTAAGATCCAAGAATATAGTGCCTAAATTTCTTAGGTTTTCGTTTTACTAGGGTTTCAATTTTGCCCTTACATATTCAGAAGTTTCAGTATGTTTTTCTCAAAAAGGGTTCTTGATTTGATTGATGCTCTGCTTTGTTTTCTTGCCCTCAGTGGGCCCACTTCCCACACATTCATTTCGGAATTATGCCGGATCAACCCGTGAAGAAAACCAATGTGTGCCAACAGGTACCTACCTCAAAAGCTTCAACAACCAATTTTACATCCATACTCCATATTTTATATATAATAATACTCTCATAAATTCACAATTTCTTCTGGTTTCATTCTGAATACTCTTAATGGATTGTTTTGTTTAATGTACTACATAATACGTAGGTTGTACTGAATTTTCTAGGGTTTTTATTTTAGGAACATTTTGAAGATCGATTTTTTTTTGTTTTTTTGAAAACATATATTTTTTGATTTTTCAATAAAATTCGAAAACTTTAAGGAAAGTTTTAACAAAAATATTTGGAAACTTAAATTGAGAATTTCACACTATTATGAACCTTTTTGGGCCTCCAGCAAAGAATCAACTTAATTCGAGTTTCAACTACAGATTAACATAATTCTTGCTTTAATTCTTCTTCTGTAATTACATTGACAAGTTATTAAAGTTTGAATTAATATTACAATTTTTTCTACGGCATGTCTCTTTTTTTTTCAGAAATGGCCATTAAGTTTCATATCTTGTCGAGTTTCATTTTTCATCCATTTTCATGCAACCTAGTAGTATAGAAGGTGTTGAAAAAGAAAATGAAGTTAAAATATTTATATTGTGTTGGCAAAAATTCCTAAAAAAAGCTCTTTACATTGTTACCAGCCATTCATTCAGACGCAAAAGTCTGACAAAAAAGTTCTTTTCTGGTTTTTGATTTTGCGTAGGAAGGAGAAGATGTTCTAATGAAAGATGGGTTTCTTGCTCCTGCAAACGTGGGTCTTTCTCCTTACTAAGAAAGCGAAGAATGTTTGCGTGTCTCTCTTTTTTAATCTATCTCGTCTTTAGTTAAATCATTTTCAATTAGGGTTCTTGTTTATCCTGTCTTTCAAGAAGACTGTGTAACAGTTCAAGTACTTTGCTTCAATTGAAATTAATGCTTATGGTGGAAGAGTGTTTTGAGGTGGAATGATTTTCAATGCTAATTGCTAATCTATCTGAACCGATCTGAAAATGAAGCATTTATTCTCTGATATTTACCGAGTCATTTTTGCAAACATGAATTCCATTTTTTACAATTTTTCGTAAGAAAACAATTTGATCTACCTATGCTCATGGCAATCTCTGGTCATATTTCCATATGTGATTTTCCTAATAATTTAGGTGTCTTTTTCAATCTAGTAAAGTCTTAGAAAATTCTTGTATTCAAGTTTTGATGGAATTCAATTTAAAAAAATTTACGAGTTGAAGTTAAAAATTTAAAAGTAAGAGTTATCTTTTAGTCCATGGATTGGATTTTTATTGCAACTCTTGAAATAAGAACTTTTTTGTTGACAGTGGCAGATCTAGGGTATTGAGTAAGCTAGGGAGGCTGATGATTTTTAATCGTTAATAGTCCACGACCGCAATAAAATTCAGAAAACAATTCTTTCCTAAAAAGACGAGTGAAAGTGGTGATAGGTCATGTCATCCATTTTGTCTATGAAGAGCATTATATTTTTATCACATGTCCTGTAACAATAGATTATTATGTGTCTATCAATATGTCTATTTTTATGAGGACCAAAGCAAGTATCTAATACATATTATGATACGACATGTCCTGAATCACCATAGTGGACCGACACATGCAGTGCATCAATGGTTGATATCAGCTAAGTGTCGACCCCACCATCAAGGCAACTTTGACCTGTTTTGACTGTAACATAATTTTATAAAAATTTTGACAAATTTTCCTTTGTAATATGGAATAAAACCATCTAAACAATAATCAAGTTCCTCAAACATGTACATATAATTTAAAATAGGGTACACCAACTTTTAAAAATACAAACTATTCAAAATACAACATTGGTAAATTGACATTTACTATTATTTACAAACCATAGTCCCCAAAAGCACTAAAGATGCCAAATATACAGCGAGCCATAATATGGATACATAAATTAAAAATTAAAATTTCTGACAAAAATATACATGTATCCCAAAAGAAATATGAACTATGTAAACTAATAAAATGAGTTACACAACTACTAACAATGTATGGCTCAACTCAGTAGATCGACAAGCTCCAACGCAACTCAACTTAGCTACCATTTAATAAGGAAAAATGGTGACAAAATAAATGAGCTTGTAACTAAGTGAGTGGATATTTTGCAAATAAGTATACTTTTTCCATTTATGCAAACTTTCCGAAAACTCTTACTTATACTATTACAATTTTAAGAAGTCTGAAATGTAATAATACTTTTAAAACTAAAGCATAATGGAATCATAAATTTTTTTATTCTTTATTATGAAAAAACAACTCTAAGATATAACATATATAAGAAATTTGATATCAGTAAATATGAGTGAAAATATCCTTTCACAGCACCATAAATTGAAATCTTTACTATGTAAACTGGATAAACTAAATTCTGTAATATGAAATCTGATAAGCTATACAATACTGAAAATCACACCAAAAAGTGCTCGAAATAACAATACTTACATATCGATTAATATTGTTATACACAGCAAAGCTATTTCATTCTACGTGTGTAGAGCTACTCGAAGGCTATAATCTGGTCATATACTATGGAAACACATTTACAATAGTGCAGAACTGATAAAATTACCATAATGATCATATACTGTTGAAATATATTCACACTAGTGTAGAGCATGTAAAATTACCTAGGTACTTTCTGATGGTTTTAAAATTAATTTTAGATACGTTGAAACATGCTAATATAAATGCTAACGAAATGATTTATCTGAACTAAATTTAACTTTTAAAAGAACTAATTATAAAATCAATTTTATTCTGAAAATCATGTTGTCAATTTAACTATACGAAATAGGTAAATTTCTGATCTACTATTAATTTAGTAAATACTTATTTTTGAAATATAAGTTTTTCCACTAACTCAAAACAAGGTACAAGGTATAAGCTTCGATAAGCTTTTTCAATCCTTTCGTCACCACCTGAAATATGATACAAAATAATCAATTTAATCACTATCATACTAAGTAGCTCTGAATATAATAACTGAATACCAAAACTTGATTCCTCGATACACGAATAAATTCCTCAATTTCTTTTAATCAATTGGAGCTAATTCTACTTTCTGATACTTTCACCAATATTTACTATATCCAATCATAGAAATAATCACACCTTCCAATCTAGAGAAAACTAGCAACCAACAACTCAACCAATTTAATGTTCATCTTCTTCCATAAATTCATGCTTTCATGTAAGTAATGCCATCAACATAACATTTCCACGAACTATTTTTACTCAATAACCCAATTAAAATTTTTAGAGATTGCTAGAATTGCTTACCTTATGCAATTAGCATAACGAATCAAAAAGGTTGGCTTGAAATTATACTCCTACCCTTCAATCTGAAAATTAAACCAACAACTTAGAACCCTAAAAAAAAATTGAACATCATCATTCCATAAAAATATTACTTCTTTACGTCTTGAAAAAAATTAAGAAATTGAACTCAAGCTTTTCTTCCTTCCTTTTTCCTTTTCCTTCTTCCTTTCTTTTTTCTTTTCTCCTTTTCTTTCCATCGTTCGTCTGCTTCCTCACCGTTTCAGCCTCTGTTTAGTTTCCTCAGCTTTCTGTGTGTGTAGAGAAAATGAAAAATGGGTATAAATGGTCAAGATAGTGGAGCACTAACTAAATTTTGCAAAGAAAGTCCCTCATCTTCCATTGATATAAAATTTGGTCCTTTAACTTCCAATGATAGACAAGTAATTCCCCAAATTTAAATGATGTCCATCTTAAACCCTCAAATATTGTCAATTGTAAGATAAAGCCCAATACAATAATTTATTCTATTTATGTCCCTATTTGACTTTGATTTTGACGAGTCGAACCTTTGACTTTAAATAAAAAATCTTAACTTTTGACTAATAACATATTATATATGAGTTGTTATGTATGAATACGCATGGGTCAAGTAGTATGCCCAAACCAATAGCCAATGTGTAAAATTTAGAAGTAAAAATGGGAGATTTTTCTAATCTATAGGCACATATTTTCTTGTAATTTTTATAATTCTTATAAAATTTTTAATTATGTTATTAAAATCTAATCCCAAAAGAAAAATGGACATTTAAATTATGATGCATTTACAATTTTCATCCAAATATTATAATTTTGTTCCCGATGATGATTTTCACCCAAAAATTCTGTTAAAATACAATAAAATTTTTTATTTATCTCTTGTATTTTAAAATAAGCAAAAAGAAATAGAAAATACAAAAGTACGACTACATATTTAACTCTTATTTAAAGCACAAACAAAATTTTTGGACAAAAACTTTCATTTGAGACAATATTAATTAATGGAAGGTTAAATATAAAAATATGATGAGAAAATGTTGGACATAAATATGACAATTTACCTAGATTAAAAAATTTTAATACAATAAAAATATAACATATTTTTAAAAATTATGGTGTTGAAATAGTTAGGGTTTAATATAGTTTGCATCTGAAGACTGCACCTAGTTAAGATTCCAAAATTTGCAAGTACATTTTTCTCCCTACTGTCCAAACAGGGCCCCACATTACATCATAAACCCATTCACACAACACTATACACCTTCAGTGCGTGTATCCCTCTCCATCTACGTCTTCGCAAAGGTTGCAGTGGTGACGGCGCTCTCACGCCTTGCCCTCAATAGATCAAATCTCCTGAATCCCAAGCCAACGCCACTCTCTTCCTTAGTTCCTTGCCAAATTCTACGGTCGCGCCAAAGTTATTAATCGCTTCAATTTCAGTACATATAGGGGTGTCAACGAGTCGAGTCGAGCAATGAGCCGAAACTTTTTATTCGGGCTCTGCTTTAAGTAAAAATATTTCGAGCTTTTTTTGTCCAAACCGAGCCGTTGCTTGACCAAAAAAATTTAAGCTCGACCCGAGCTTTCTGCTCGGTCCTTAGTGAGCCGAGCCGGCTTAATTTATTTTTTTTGTAAATTCGTGACAAATCTAAAATTTTTTTTAAAGAATTTAAAATTTTGTCAATTTATATTTATTATAAATAATAACTAAATATTAACATATAAAAAAATTACAGCTAAAATGAAAA
>CAIGRB010169900.1:17019-28259 GCA_903798255.1 Fraxinus quadrangulata | reverse complement strand
TTTTTTTTTTTTTTTTTTTTTTTTTTTTTTTTTTTTTTTTTTTTTTTTTTTTTTTTTTATCACCCTCAAAATTATCTCTGATATTTTAAAATCCATTAATGCTTGTCCATAATGATGTTTGAGTGACTTTGAGTCAGCTGTAGAATTATTGAGATTGCCTTTTGATCTCCCAATCCTAATTTTCTATAGATATTCAAGGGCATCAGATTAATAATTGCTTCAAATTCAATTAAAGTATTTATACTATGTAAATTTCCTGTAGAGCAAGGTAAAGTGAAACTTTTTCAATCGTTTAATTTAAGAGGGAGTTTGTGCTATAGGATTGCACTGGACTCTTGTGTCCTATTGTTTTATCTTTTAGCGATTTCTTTATTTGTCAACATCTCTTTAAAAAACTTTGTTTAGAGTGTGTTTGATGCATATTAAAACGAGAGAATGCATTTTTTTGAAGTGATGTGATGGAAAATACATGGTTGAAAAGAAAGGAAAATTTATTATTGTGATGGAAAATATTATTTTATTGAATAATGTGTGGTTGAAAATTAGTAGAAGAATGAGAATGAAAAAATCAATGTGGCTCAAACAGGGCTTTAGTATGAAATTTGTAGAACGGTGTCAATAAAAGGAATGCTGATGTGAAGTTGTCTTAGTATCCAATAACTTTTTGAATAATTTTTCCAGCTTATTATTTTCCACATTTGAGGGAATGGGATTGGAGGCGTGTGTTTATCGACATGAATGGTTGCCTTAACATGCGAACTATCGATTGTTCGTTTTGATTAACCTTTGTTGATTCTTTAGACTGAACCACTTGTTCCTTACTCTATAGTAGGTACTGATTCTCCTTAAACTAGATTTCTAATAGTTGAACTCCACTTCTCATTGTGATGGCATGTACATGTTCCTCTTTTGGCTACATTCGAAGCTTTTAAAGGAATGAAATAGGCGGCACATAAATTCAAACATGGGTAGCATGCTTGATTGATGGTGTCTCAACAACAACTTCATATTCCACGATTTCAATTGATACCACCCGATCCCGTGGGTTCTTTTATGTGTCGCTTGACAAGGTACCTTCTGTTCTGTTGGACAATGTAATTGCCATCCGCCCCCATTTCAATTTCCTAATTTTTTATTGCAACTTGTTGGTTTTGAAAATTAGTCTCACTCTTGGTAATGTACTGATCAACTAATTCTTCAAACAATGGCTTATTTCCTTCTTGTGGCTGAAAATTTGGTGGGTTGTCATGAATCTGATTTCCCTCACCCTATTATTAACCCATGAGAAGTTCATATGATTTCCCAATGCTATACCTCTTCAAACAAATAAACATGTGTGGAGGCTAAATGATAGCTTGCAGTTGTATGATTTGCCCCCACAGCCCCTCACAGATTGGTGTTGGTTGGTATACCATGCTCACATTTTGATTTAGGTTGTCTAATTTTTTTTGTTATTAATTTCATATGGTTGTAAACGTTGTTACTGCATCTATGTTATGAATACATGTTATTTTCCTCGGAGTTTCACTTCCAGTTTACCATATACACTTATTTTTTGCAATTTTGTCATAAAGATCCTAGATGTTGTCTGTGGGCACAATTTTTGTCGATTTTATATCCCTGTAAGTGTACAAATTGTAACAGGTAATAAACTGGACCTAAGAGATTGAATATCATTCCCATGAGAACTACCATCTGACAGTTGGTTAAATTATTCCTAAATCATTTTGATTAAAAATAAATAGAAGTTATTTTATTTTAAATGAACTAAACAATAAAATATGATTTGTTTTTATATGATGGTCAAATGCTAACATTCACAAGTTCACCATAGCTATTATTTTAATCTCAATCATTACATTTTATAATAATTGATTATGTTTACCTGATCGAATTCTTCTAATATATTCAATTTATCTCTCCCAAGTTTACATTGATTCCATTTAATTAATTCAATTCCATATTTCAATGTGAATCAAGATTCATCTTAGTTAATCGCCTTAAATCTCTAAGAAGTCTTTTAAAAATCGCATTAACAAGAAACTGTATCTCAGTACTTTTACACTAGTTCTCAAATTTTACTACGTAATAGAAAGAAATTATCTGCCTCTCAATGTAACAATCTTTCATAAAATCAATGAATTAGTGACCAATTAATTCAATCATTAAGATTGGAATTAAAAATAGTTCACAAAATCAATTGGAAATTTAAAACTTTTTAATTAAAATTAAGATTCAAAACTAGGTTACAATGATTCATCCTAACTAATTATTTAATTACACATCATAGGAGAAGATAAACCAAGAAAGAATTAAAGTACATCACGGAATTTTGAGAAAAAGGGGGAAAAGATGAAGATCTTTTATCAAGATTTCGCCTTCTTCTTGTAAAATCTTGAANGGGTTTGTATAATATGTGTACAATAAATTCCACAAGTCTCGGCTTGAATATATTTGTCTAATAAAATCCTACAAATCTCCTCTAATTATTGGACTAAAGCATTTATTTATAGAGCAAGATTTAAGCAAAATTCTTATTCAAAATGATTTCCATCAAAGAGTTTGACAAGAAAAGAAACAAATCACTTTTCCAGTTGAACTCCTTTTCTCGTGTGAATATAGTCCTTGATCTTCTAATATTTGCAATTAAGTCATTTTCATTTTAAAATCATTATAGTTGACCCGAGACAAGTTTTCAAAATTTGTAATTTAGTCCTCAAACTTTTCAGTGATCGAATTTAACTCCCGAATCTTATGAATTTTATTGAATACTCCATTGATACTTCCAAATGATCTCTTGCAATATAGTTAATATTCAATTACTTCAAATTAATCTCAGTTAAGCTCAAAATAACCTTTTTTCATATAAATTGTATTCAAGTTGGGATTTTCTTACAATTAACATAATTTTCATAAATTAAGTAGATATTTACTCAATTTACATATGAATAAATAAGAATAGAAACACGAATAAGCACATAAAATGCACTTATCAAATACCCCGAAAGTTAAATTCTTGTTTGCTCGAGCAAGACTATTTACTAAACACACAAGTAAACAAACAAAAATATAAATATGTTAGATAATTTTGCCGAACTCGCATCAAGTATTGAAAACGTTTGATAATTCATATAAAGTTTATGACCAATGCAAATACAACAAATTGTTTACTCATTCAATACTCGATCAATATGTGGGTGCATAGTCAATCCAATAATCATGAGCTTTTAATTTGGTTATTCCCAATTCTTAATAGTCAAATATTTTATTTCTCTCTCGTGGGATACGTACTTCTAACTTATATTTCAATCAAAAATCCGATTTGTATATTCTAATGTTGATTTCACAACTCTTATTCATTTTCCTTTCAAGTTTGGTTGAGTTTTACCAATGAAAGTCACTATGTCAATTCATGGTGATTTCTTTAACTTTGAAGCCTCCAAGCTTAAACTAGAATAATAACCCTTACCAAAAGTCTAAATTTCAAATGAAGTATTTAAGGCTTAGTCGGACAGAAACAATGCTTATAGTTATTTTGCCACTACCTCAACACACTTTGATATATTTTTCTTTTCTTTGTTTTTCATTGTAGTATCCCTTATTCTATTTTTGAGATTTTTTCTTTAATTTTTTAAGGTAGTTTTCACTCTATATTGTAGACGGTCTTCTTCCTCGATAAATTATCTCTTAAACATTAGAAAAAATGCATCACATATTCACAATTCAGGAACTTAAATAAATTCAAATAATTTTAATTAGTCGACAAGGCTATCCAACTCAAACAAACACACATAAAACACAAGAAGATTTTTTTGGTTTAAATATCACACAAACAAGCAAATATAACTAACTAGCTAATCTACGTCCTTAAACTTAAAATAGACATTGTCCTCAATGTGTGCACAAAATAGACTTAAAGAGGGGTTAGTAATACTCGCCATGTATATGATGTTTTTCATTCAACACTTGATATGTTTTATCAATATATTTTTCTTGCCTATTCTATAAAATATTTCCATTATGCCTAAAAAGGAACAAGAAAAATAATTATCAATATATTCACATGCGAATTTGTATTAATTTAATTTGAAATGATGATTGTAAACTCGTTATGACCTAAAAAAAAAAAGAATTTGAAAATAATTTATCATTTATGTATGTATGTATGTATGTGTGTGTGTGTGTGTGTGTGTATACATATGTATATAGGAGGCCCATGTCATGGGAGATGGACAAAAGAGAAGTAGAGAATGATAAATTTCAAAATTTATTTGATAATAATAATTTGAAATTTGGAACTAGAAATTGAAAATTACAATTGAAAATATGTTTAGAGAAACCTTTAAAACTACAAGGATAATTTAAAACTTTCTTGAAGGTGAATATCTCTCGATATTTCACACTTGAAGAGTTTCATTGCCTTCTGCCTTTATTTATAGTTGAAGCTCGGACTTGAAACCAAATTGAATCTGACTCAAGAATCTTGGAGATATGTTTGTCTACCATTTGAGCACCTTTTGATAAAGTATTGAACATCTTTTGATAGAGTAAAGTATAAAGTATCCATGATTGAGCAACTTTTGACAAACAATTTGTATGTTGTACCACCTTTTCTACTTCTCTCGACTTTTTATATTTTACTTTAGCAAAGATACTAAAAATTTTTGTCTATTTTTTATAATTGGTAAATGGAGAAATAATAGCTTATTTGGTGGCAAACACCTTTTGACAATGATATCCTTTGACTTTTGTACCCGGTAATCTCGTAATTCGTCAAGATAGTTAAGTTTCATATAGTCATTTTGAAGGAGTCTATTTTTGAGTTTCTTGTTCAATTAATTCATCAGTATTGTCTAGTCCAAAGCACATGTCTTCATTGCTTTGTTCATAGTCTCATGAATTAGTTTGAGAAGAGCTTTCTTTCGAATGTGATCTTTTTGATGAAGATTCTGCAATAGCAGCAATTCTTTCTGAAATACTTTGCAGTTCTTCAAGATTTTTGCATTGGCTTAACCTAGCCAATAAATTTGACTTTTTTGTGAAGAAGTCAACACTTTCTTCTAATTGTTTCTTTGATAATTTTGGGATGCCAGCATTTTTTTGTTCTTGAATCCATGAATTAACATCTTTTGGACATCAATGTGCTTTATGGAATTTTGACCACCATTTTACTTCGAGTCTTCAAATAACATTTTTGACATGATACTCAAATCTTGGTTTTTGAACCATTTGATAGTCCCAACAGAATATCCATGAGACCTTCATATTGTGAGCAAATTGAAATAAAAGATTTTTCAGAGGCTTTAAAAATGTTTTTGCCTCTTTCTTGAAATGTTCAAATCCTTAAAGAGTAAGACTGGGCAAAATATTATCTTCAAGTCCAAAATATTCGAACAATTTTTTAAACCATTTGGAAAAGTAATAAAACAATTTTGATGAAAAAGAATGAACCAAAAATGAAAAAATGGAATAAAGTAAAATACAATAAACCAAGCATCTTGATAATCAAAATAATTAAAAAAAAGGTTCAAATGAATCGTTTTTGAGATATGCATTTTCTTCTCTTTCCAAGGGTCATGTCCCTACTCCTCAGAAGACAGTACCTTTCGAATTGAAATTTTAGAAAAATCAATATAATTTTTCTTTTGTTGATTTTGAGTATGAGTTATTATAGCTGATCTTGATTAAATAAGAATAGGTTCACAATAAACTCGAGATTTTTTTGATATTTCTAGGAAAATATTGGAAATTTGGAGGAAAAATATTTTGAAAGCAATCTTCAAGGGAGGAATACCTATGAATCTACGATGTTTCCATTTCGAACATCGGAATATGAACATGTTTTGTAAAATATTGAAAAGAATATGGAGGATTGTATTTATGAGTTCTCGAGATCCTATTTGAAGAGCTTTTCTAAAATTTGAAGGATATTTAGGAATTTTCTGAACTTGAGAAGATGGATTTTTTGAGGCTAGGGTAGTTTTTTGAGAAGTTGAAGGGCTATTTTCAGCAAACTTTGATCTTTTGAAGGAATTTTGAATCTAATCACCAATTGAGCAAATTAAAATTGAAATTTTCTTTTTGTCTCTCTTCTTTGAGGAAGAAGAAGACTCCATACTGTAATCTTTGAATATTTCACTCAATTTGTATATCTCTTGATTTTTTCTCATTATTTCCTCTTCTTTGTAGAACTCTCTTGTGAGGAAGTCTGCAAAAAAGTTTGAAAATTCTTGTATATATAATATTTCGAAATCGAAACACGATAAAATTGCTTGCCATCCGGCAAAAATTTGTTTTGAAACAAGATTTTCAACATCTTTTGATGCTTTCGAGTCTGTTTGTAAAAATAATTTTTTATTGATTAAATTGTCTTGAAATTTTGAAATACATAAAACAATTGATAAAATTTATTTTTTGATAATAGAATAATTCTTTTGAGGTCCAGTCCAAACACCCAAATGAAATCAGATTAATTGTTCTCGACTTGACCTTTTTGGAATCTGTTTGAAGACACCACCAAAACCAATGTCAGATGCATCGGTCTCAACAATAATTAATTCAGTGGGGGTCAAGGATTGACAAACAATGAATGCTTTTTATAGCCTTTTTCACATTTTGAACAGCTACTGTATGCTCATGAGTCCATGGGACCTAATTCTTTTGTAATCTTTTGAAAAAAGGTGCACATATGATTCTTATTTCTTTGATAAAATCTCCTACATAATTTACACACCATAAGGATCTTTGATGACTTTTTTATCTAGTATTTCACTGTCTGTGAAAACTAAACTTCTTTGAATTAGCGTAATAGGTCCTTGATGAATGACGTCCTCAAAACCTAGTACTTGTTTGACATAAAACAACCTTTTTAGCAGAAACTGTTAAACAATTATTTTTGACTTCATGAGTGAATGAATTTAAATGAATGAAATGTTGTTCTATGCTTTCTGAAAAAAATTAGAATATTATCAATATAAACAATTATAAAGTTTGAATAAGGATTGAAAATCTCATTCATATTTTTTTGAAATTCAAAAGGAGCATTGTAGAGACCAAATGGCATAACATTTCATTCTTATTGACCAAAAGGAACATTAATTGAATGTAGTTTTATAGCGATCTTTCTCTTTAATTTGAATATGCCAGAAACCCGATTTTGTATCAAATTTAGAAAAAATAATCGCTTTGTATAACCTATTTAATAGGTCTTTCTTTTGAGGTAATGAATATCTAATCCATTGAAGAACTTATTAAGAGGTTTATAATTGATAACTAGATGAGAGACTCCTCACTCAATTTCAGTTGAATTGTTATCCTAAAATGCCGAACAACTCCATGGTGATTGACTTGAACAGATAAGGTTTTTATCCAATAAATCATTGATTTTCTTGATACAGTGATCAAGTAATTCTTTATTCATTTGAATAGTACGAGATTTTGTTGGGATTTGAGATTCTTGGAAATCTTTGGTATATGGTAGGGACACAATATATTTTTTCCTGTTCCAAAAAGCATTTGGGATAGTAGAACATATCTCTTTTTCGATACGCTTTTGATTGAAAAGAGGAATCTTTCAACTGCTCCTCTATCCTCGAAAATCTTATCTTGTCTTTTAAGAATTGAATATGTTTTTTCTTGAAATTAATATTATTAATTATTTTTGAAATTGAAGGTTCTTTCAAATAATTAACATTTCTAAAAGAAGGAGGATTAATAAATTTTTTAAAAAAAAATTCTTGACAAAAAATATTTGCAGTTAATCCTTTTGAATTAGCTTGAAAATGATAAATTTGATCAATAAAAGGAGTTCCAAGAATTACTTCTTGTTCAACATTTTAACAAGACAAAATATATTTTTGAAACAAATATTTGAATTACAAACATGAGTTTTTGAAATATTTGAACAATAAAAGGAGTACCAAGAATAACTTCTTGATCTAAATTTTTGACAAAGTAAAAAAATATTTTTAAAACAAATATTTGAATTACAAACATGTGCATTTGAAAGTTTATATTGAATATTTAATTTCTTTCCACTAGCACCATAAAAACGTTCAGTGGTTTTTTCAAAATATTTTGTAGGGATTAATCCTTTTCTAATACAGTTTTGATCTACACCAGAATCAATTAAGACTCTAGTGTGAAGTTTAAAATCTTTATTGATAATAATGTCCATTTTACAATACTATTTTTGAAGTTGAATACGACTAATCACATTAACCTTTTCTTCTTCAGTTTGAGGAATTTTTTAGGATTGAGAGACAATTTCTTCTTGTTCAAAAGACTCGGAATCATAAATGGTTTGATTCTCTTGTTTAGTTTTAAAGAGAACTACTTCCATTCTTACATCTTTCATTTGATTTTGAAGAAGGGAAATTTGAGATTTCATATTATTGATTTCTGATTTTAAATTAGAAGTAGAAGATTTTGAAAATTCAGTTTTAAACCTATTCATAATATTATGCATACTATAAGGTTCAGCTGAGAATTTTGAATTTGAATGAAGAGAGAATTAAACATTTTCTTTAGTTGAGGATTATCAATTTCTCAACAATTTCAAAAATAAGTTCTTCTTTTTAAGTAAGAATATTAATGGTTTTACAACCATGGATTTCTTTACTTTGGTTTGAAGAGGATGATGAATTAGAACTTGTTTCAACATCATAATCTTCTTGATGTTGATACACCATTTCTAATTCAGAATCAGAAGAGTTGATAAGATTAAGGATTTCAAGGTTAATATCCTCATTTATTTGAAGATTATTAATTTTGTTTTTCATAGGACATTTATTGGAATAATGTCAATTTTGCTTGTATTTATAGCAAGTGACATTTGAATTTAATATAAACTACTAAACTAAAATTAAATATGTTATTCCTCGAAAAACGACGTCAAAAACGTGTTCATGTGAAACCCGCAAGTTAAGAATATCGTTCCCACGATGAATAATGTCTATTTTTTTTTTTAGTTCAATAGGTACTATTAAATTCGAAGTGTAATGAAATCAAAAGCATGATTTGTATATTTTCTATACTAATCCTAAACTAAGAAACAAATAAAGTATTTATTTAATATGTGAATGTTTGTGTTGAAATTGTGAATCCCTCTATTGCTATTTAATTCAATTCTTAATTCTTAATCTAGTAAATCCATGCATTCAAGCCAATCGATAATCCACTTTTATTCAATATTCTTTTCCAAAATATATTAAACATATGTTCAACACGATCTAATCATATTCCTAGTCCGAATTCATATGAAAAATATGCATTGATTCACATAATTTATTACACATAATTGCACATGCCATATATATTATTCTTAATATCTATTATCCATGTGTTGATTTTGTCGCGTTCTAGACTTATTGTGAGTATTTCCATACTACAAAAAATAACTTACTATCAATTGATGATCAAACAATCAAATAGTTCAATGGGAATGCAAAACCAATCAAGAAATATCAAGAAATATTAAACTAATTATCTTGAATTAAAATAAACAAACAATAGGGTTCATCATTCATCTATACAATGAAAAAATTAGCATAATATTCTTATAATTAAATTATACAATAATAATTGGAAAAACGTCACTTGGAAATAAGAAAGATGGAAAAGGTAGAAAAAATTCACGTTCTTGACTCAAATCTTCAAACCAGGCTATGAATCTTCAAAATCCTTGTATGATTCGTCTTGAATTGATGTATAGACTTGTTCTCCTATGTTCTGGTTGAGTTTCGTATTTAAAGGATGCCAAAAAGATTACATTGAATTGTTACTAAAACAAAAGAAGGAAAGTGTGATTTTTTTCCCGTTTAGCCTTGGGACACATGACTAACCTAGGGCGCGTCTTGGGGGTTTGGGCATTCTTAGGCAAGGCATTTTTTTTCGGGGTGTGTATCTCTCCTGTAGGCGAGGGCGCACGCCTCGCCTAATTTTCGACAGCTGAACAGGTCTCAGTATTTTTGTCATACGTTCTTCTCTTGATATCCGATTGAAGTGATTCAAAATGCATTAAAAAGCTAACTCGGAGGAATACAATTCTTTTTTAGATGTAATTTTTCCAATTCGAAAGTTTGCTATGCCAAAATTGGGTCTAATTTGTGAGCCTGAAAATTCGAAACATAACTTTTTCGGTTGGAAGTTGATATGTGATAATATTTGGACTATATTTCATCCCTTTGACTTATTTCCTCATCTAATTGATGCCTAACACTCTCAAATCTTCTTCGTGAGGTTCGATATAACTTTTTAGTATTTGTATTTCAGTCCTTGAACTTTGTATTTGATACAATTGAGCCATTTTCCAATATCTTTGCATTCTTTTCTCCAATTTTTCATAAAAAAATTGAGTTTTACCTAGAAAATAAAATATAACACATTTTTCGTAGTATTTTATCCAAAAAAAATAATAAAATATCATCATTTAGGACCTCAAATAAGTGTTGAAACTACACTTATCACATTCCCAAACTTGATTCTTTGTTTGTCCTCAAATAAAACTAAAACTTAACAAACACACAAATACACAATGCTAATTACTTAATTGGTGGCCAGTCAAACAAGTAAATAAAAAAAATTATCTTACCTGACTTCTTATTTCAGAATTAAAATCATAACATGAGATCTATGCACAGCTTCAAAATTACAATACATAAATTAAAATCTACTTCTCCAATGTAAAATCGATGTGTGTCTGTGAAGAATTAAATATAGCATTATGAATTCATGAGTTGTTTCAATTCTCGACCCTCAATGTTCAAATATATTCATTCATCACTCGTAAGATTCACACACCCCCAAACTTATTATTTTTGCTCTTTCCAAGTGTATGAACTAATGTTGAATTTTATACTATCCTCACCTCTCTAGTTTAGGTAAATCTCACTAATTTCAAGTCATTATGTCAATAAATAAAGATTCTCTTTTAAGTTTGATTGCTTAAATCTCTAGAACTTAATTAGACTAACAATTTGTTATCAAAAGTCAAATTTTCTTAAACAGGTGTTTGAGACATAATCAAGGTATTTGATGCGTCTTCTATTTCATAAACTTGTTTTTTCTTTCTATATTTTTTTCTCAATATTTTTTTCAAGGTTTTTTTTTCTTTTATTTGCAGCATTCTCTCCCTTAAACTTTCTAAATGACGTATGTAACAAGATTTAGGCCAATGACTTCCAAGCCAATTGACTTTAAGGCAACAAGTTTTAACACATGTATATGCTTAATAACTCGAG
>CAIGRB010169900.1:0-10659 GCA_903798255.1 Fraxinus quadrangulata | reverse complement strand
TTTTTTTTTTTTTTTTTTTGGAAGAGGATTAGAGCTGCAACTGCACTTGAAGTTAGAGCCACATGAATCCAATATGCTTTTTCATCCTGCATTGCAGTAAGTAAATTTGGCAACATGCTTTTAGTCCTCTCTCCCATTTGGATGGTTGTATTATGCCATTTCTGATCATTCGAATACTTATAGGTATGGAGGGATCATAGATGAGGTCGCTGTTATGAAAGCTATGGCGAGGATCATCACGGCTTGAGAACATGTTACATTCATTTTACTTTGCAATAAAGGCATGTCTATTTTAATCTTACCCCGTCCATAGAGTTATGTTAGACAAGGAACAAATTTTTTGAAAATGATGTTCTTGAATTTGTTACTTATCTACTTTGAGTTTATCTATAATTTACGTCTATTCCTCAAAAATCACTTTGATTTCTGTCTTCAAGGTCTTCGCTGTCATTGGAAATTTTTGCATATGTTCAATAGCTATCAGAATGATCGTAACGATCATTGTAATGTACCCAATTCAGCATTAATCTTACACAGCAGTATTTTTTCTACCTTTAATATTTTTAATTTTGTAGTAGTTAATCAGAAGAGATCTTAAATTAGCTCCTCCCTGTTGGCTTTCTAACTTAATTTCTTCCATTAGTTTTATTCCACATTGCATCATATGCATGTAAAAGGCATGTGCTGAAATTCAAGAGGTACATTTCCTGCCTTTCAACCCAACGGATAAGCACACAGCTTTCACATATATTGACATTGAAGGAAAAATGCATAAAGTCAGAAAAGGTGTCCCTGAACATGTATAACAGTTGAAGGTCTTATTATTAATCACTATGGCGTTGCTAGCTAGTTGTCTTGATATATGTTCATAACTTGGTTTCTAAATCTTGAAACTCGAACACAACAAATCTGAGACAGAGCTTAGAGTTCATTCTGTGATAGATAAGTTTGGTAGCAAGGATTACATTCGCTTGCAGTAGCTTATTAGGTAATCGCTTATGACTCTTTTACTTTCCAATAGTAAAGACGGTCATATATTCAAACAGTGACTAATATCTAAATATTCCACAGGATGTTCCTAAAGAAAGGAAGGAGAGTCGAGGGGTCCATGGGGCAATTTGTTGGCCTCCTATCTCCATATTTACAAAGTAAATAAATATCGGAGTTGTAAATGAAGTTAGGAGTTTTGTGAAAGTCAGACTTTCTAATATTTAATACTCTTTTTAAGGTTTGATATTGTATCATTATTTTGTATGTTATGTTTATTTGTTTGTTTAATAGGCAATATGCAAATCAAGAATTTTCTTTTATTTACTACAATGATGTGTTTTATATTTATTTTGTATGGATNATTAATGTGTAATATTTTGTTTTGTAATTATTATGAGTTTGTTGGTAATTAAATAAATAATTTTTTTTAAAAAATAAATTAATTATGGAATTTTAAAAAAAAATGTAAAATGACCTATGGTAATGGTAAAAAAAAATGTTGCAAAAATAAGGATATAAATATAGACAACATTTAAAAAATGTTGTGAAAAAGGTTATTAGCCACATTTATAAAACGTTGCAAAAATGTTATTAGCAATGTTCAAAAAATATTGCGAAAATGTTATTAGCAACACTCAAAAAATGTTGCAAAATGGTTATCCGCAACATTAAAAAACGTTGCAAAAAATTTATTTGCAACACTCAAAAAACATTGTAAAAAGGTTTGCAACATTCAAAAAATATTGATGTATCCTTCTACTCTACGGCAAGATCGATGTTTGCAACATACGTTCGAACGTTGCAAAAGTCTTTGGCAACGTTTTTTGAACGTTGCAAAATGTTGCTTTTGTTGCAGTGAGTTTTGGTGAAATCAATACCTGCAACCTTTTCATATCCCTTAGCGACAAACTGTGCTTTGAGCCTTTGCAACGAACCATTCGAGTTGAGTTTAGACTTCTAGATTCATTTTAGGTCAACAGCTTCATTTCCATTTAGTAAATCCATTAAGGTCGATGTCTTGCTCTCCTCAATTGCTTTAATAGCGTCACATATTGCAATATGCCATTATTCTTTATTCACTGCATCTTCAAATGGTAACAGAACCATAGTCACATGAATTATAAATTTCATCATGACTTCTTACTCTTCTTGGTGTTGATTCTGGAGATGCCATAGGAGATTCTTGTTGGCTATTCGATTCCAAATCAGCTATATCCACCACGTGTAGGCTGCAAAGGTACATCTTTCCAATCCAAGCATCATTTTCATTGAAAATTACATCACAACTTATAAGTACCTTTTTGAAATAGCATCATAAAGCCTGTAGTCTTTAGTTTCTTTATTGTACCCCACAAAAACACATTTGATGCTTTTATCATCCAATTTTCTTCTTAATTCAGCAGGCGCAAAAGCATAGGCAATACAACCAAATGTCTTTATGTGACTTACAGTGGGTTTGTATTCATACCGAGCTTCATAAGGAGTCATTCCTTTAACCGCTTGAGTTGGAAATCTGTTGACAAGGTATATTGCAACTCCGACGACAGAATTTGTTAGGAAGGTTTTTGTCTTTTAGCATGCTTCTGGCAGCTTCAACTATTGTTCTGTTTTTCCGCTCGGCAACACCATTTTGCTGTGGAGTATAGCTTGTTGTAAGTTGCCTTTGGATGCCATTATAGTTGCAAAATTCATTAAATTCTGTGGAAGTGAACTCGCCACCACGATCAATATGTAGTGTCAATAAGGGACAACCTTTTTCCTTTTCAACCATTGTTTTGAATTGTTTGAAACATTAAAAAACTTCTGACCTCTTCAAAAAATACACCCATGTCATTCTTGAGAAATCATCAACAAAAATCAGGAAATACTTACTTACTCTCAAAGAGAGTGTTTGCATTGGCCCACAAACATCTGCACCTACCAACATCATTGGTTTTGGAGCTCTCCATAATTTGCCTTTTGGGAAACGTCTTTCGAGAATGCTTTCCAAAGATACAGGCTCCACAATTTTTCCTTTCAACTCTAATTATTGGAGGACCTTTCACCATATTCTTTTTGCATAACAAGGTTAGTCCTCTAAAATTAAGGTGACCAAATCTTTGATGCCAAAGAAAAGAATAACCAGTAGCTACAACAAAGGCATTAATAGGAAATTTTGAAAACACAAATGGAGACATCTTATCTTTTGAAAACCATTACTCTCAATCAAAATGAAAAGCTTCCATATCAATATTTGAGAATTAGAAACTCTAATTCTACCATCAAGAGAAATCAAAATGCAGAAACCAAATAGGAAAATAATATACAAAATTTATAGAGGTTCACCTCAATATAAGATTAACTTCTCTTTAGCCGTTGTAGTAATTTGTTAGGATGAAAATAAATAGCACATCCTGTATTCTCTAACCTTACTCTTTTTATTATGATGGTAATAAATAGCCTAGGCAATTCTCTATTTATAATACAATTTATACAAATAAAGGCAAAGCAGAATTTACATGTATGAAATTCCTAAATTGGCCTTATAGAGATTGATATGCTTATTGAATCCATGCAACGATAGCAATTAGGATCCACAACTTAACACATAGTAATGTGCAATTTATATGTATTAAAGTTTCCTTTTGCTTGTGCAATTTGTGTGCATCAAATGGAAGTCCTTGGCATGGAACATTCTTTTAATTGGAAAAAAATGTTTTAAACTTTATATTTAGAAGTTTCGGAAGGCAAACGAATGATGTTAAAAATTCATAGAATTATCTCAACAGAAATAGCAAAACCTGCCACTTAAATCTACAGTAAATAACATACAATAAATTCAAACAAAAAGATAATTAACCAAGGTTGAATTAAGAACGTCCTTGATAGGGTTGGATGGTGTTTTGGCCTTAAAAAAATGCAATTCTTAAACCAAAATTTAATTGTTAAGCATACTATGTATCTTAGAGTATTTGAATGTGTTAGGTTCAATATTGTAATTGGTAATTCTATGAACAAAAAAGATTTAATTGAACATGTGTAAAAGTCATGGAGTGAAGTGCAATTTTGTATAGTTGGGTTAGGTAGCCTAGGGTTTGAGTTCGAATTTGGAAACAATGAAGAAGCGGCGTCGGAATTTCGCTAGCCTCACACTTGACTATCGCCCGAGCGACAAAAATAGAACCATTGTCGCTCACTTCTCACCTAGGCGTCGCTCGAGCGACATATCCTTCACTCGAGCGGCAAGTCCCCTCGCTCGAGCAACAATGTTACGCGACTATCCCAGTTCACGATTTTGGAAAGGTTTACACTGCCCATACTACTCATACACTTCCAACTATAAATACAGATGCTCTTGTACGAAAATGTGTAGTTGTCTCATTATGCCTCATTGGTATAATGTATTCATATCATCTTTTGAGAGATCCAAGAACACAATTTATTGGTGGAATCATTCATATTATTCTTAAGATCCGACACCAAATTTTGGGAAAACGTCAAGTTTCGTGAGTCCAAAATACCTGACTTCCTTAACACTTTGAGGAAGGTACTCTCTCGATTGGACATTGGGAGAGGTGGGCTGCAAGCACAGAAAAAGCACAAGAATTGAAGATTCTTGGAATTTCACTTGGAAGAGGCAATTGAAAAAGATCGGAAAGCTGGAAGGAGACAGCAAATCTTGAAAGCTACAAAAAATAGATCGAGAAGTCCAGAGAAGTTGGCTAGATAGCATCTAACTGTAGAAGATCGGGAAGTTGGTGGGTACAACAGATTTTGGAGATTACAAGAATTACAACAGT
Organism: Fraxinus quadrangulata; assembly: GCA_903798255.1. Classification (NCBI taxonomy): domain Eukaryota; kingdom Viridiplantae; phylum Streptophyta; class Magnoliopsida; order Lamiales; family Oleaceae; genus Fraxinus; species Fraxinus quadrangulata. Next base: position 5,890 of record CAIGRB010169900.1, on the reverse strand, counting down.
GGAAATTAGTGGAATTTGCTAGGTTGGAAACGGACTGTAATCCATATTGTCTATAATGGACGTAATTGGCTTGGTCCCGAAGTTTTTACCCAGTAGGGGTTTCTCCGTCATCATTTTGGTGTTCGTTATTTGTTGCTTTTTTTGTACTGCGGTATTGAAATATAGGGAAATTGGACGTGTATGTTTAATCATTTAGAAACTATTAAACAGTGACGTATTGCTTTTAATAGAATAATTCCACACATAGGGTCTAAACTAAAAATTGATAATTAATAACCATTCGATAACTTATAAGTAGCCGTTAACTTGGTAATTCGTAACTTTCAGAATGGTTGGAAAATTTGAAAATTATATGAGAAATCAAATTAGTTAGATCATTTGAAGTGAACAAGAGTTACTAATAAGCGAAGACATAAGTAATTACATGAACTTGAGCACACAGAAGTGTGTAGTTTACCAAATAATTGCTGGAGCAAAGATGAAACAGTGGACAAGTTCCCCCAACAAGTTCATGTTATTACACTGGTTACTATGAGACACTAAAGAAGGGAATGCATTATGTGAAGGCATCCCACCCCATGTAGCACCATTTTTTAACCAAAAACTGCACTCCAATCTAAACACTCACAATTAAAAATTACCCTTCTCAAACTAACATTAACCTCAAAAATTTACAAACAAGTGTGCACGTTAAGTTATTGTACAATTAAAGTAAAAATTTAAACATATCCAACCAAAATCAAAACTTTTGAATAGTATTTTGAACCAAAACAATTGTATAAGCCTTGTGCAAGAAAATATAGCACCAGATTTTGAAGAACCGATGTTAAAAGTCAAATATTTCAATTCAAATATAACTTTTGTCTCTGAATATCCCAAGTCTTACACCTTATTAATCTGTCCATAAAACAGTTAATTTTTTAGTCAAATTTGTCCTTTCACTTATCTGCAAAAATTTGTGCACAAACAAATTCAACCCCCAAAAAGAATAATTAAAGGTATATGCAGAACAAAGGAAAATCTTGAAAATATAAAATTTGAAGTGAATTTCAAGAATGACTATTTTAACTTGATCAAGCCCTAAATCATGTAATAAAGAAATAAACACTCAATTTAAGGTTCAAATGAAGTAATATTCAGAATAAGTAATTATATTTGGCCGACAGTCATGTCAAATCACGTCCATTGTGTTAGGTATTTAATGTAATTGACAAGTCTGTGAAAAAAGGGATTTAAATTGATATGTTGTAAAAGTCAAGGAGTAATGTGAAATTAGTGAAAGTTGTGTTATATTAGGTCTAGGGTTCGAGAATGGAAAAGAAGGAACAACGGTGCCGAAATTTCGCTAGCTTATTGCCAAGGTTTGGCTCGAGCATCAGAAACAAAAACTACATCGCCCGCCTGTCGTCTCACCTTCGCTCGAGCGACAACCTGTCGCTCGACTGTCGCTCATCCCTCGCTCGAGTGATAGTGTTGTCCGAGAGTTTTTTAATTCATTTTTTAAAGGCTTTTTATCTGACACATTCACTCTTTAACCTAACCTATAATACCAAACGCCATAGAACGATTTTTCAAGGGTTGATCATTGAGCAAACACTTAGCTTTTCATATTATCTTCATCAATTACTCTTCAACTTTCGTTATTTACAGAGTGATCTGTTCTTGGCAGTGAGAAAAACATCAATTTCACAATCCAAATACCAAACTACTGCTTCCTTCGTATATGTCAGAGGTTTTGAAGATCAAGGGAAGGTGACTGGAGTTCCAATCGTTGAAGAATGCGATGTTCTTCGTGAATTCACATGAGATAGACGATTTCACAAAGTTGGGAGTTGTTGCAAGACACAATTCAAGAGAGTTTTGGAAATTGCAACTGGGAGTTGGTGCAGGAGCACAAAATTTAGGAGAGCTGTTGGAATTGCAGTCAAGAGATCAGACAGTACGTGTCGTCGTCTAGTTTTGTAGATTGTAAGTTATAAATAGTTTATAGTGGATTGTTGGCTGCCAAAATGTCAGGAGTTTTTACCGAGTTGGGGTTTCTCCGTAATCATATCGTGCACTATTTATTGTTTTATTTACTGTTTTTATATTCTGCGGTATTCAAATATAGGATAATTGAACTGATTGTATAATCATCTAGAGATAATTAATTCGTGACTTGTTACTAATTAATTATAATTTATTAATTCCGCATTTACACCTGTTCACTTCCTCTAGGTGTAGTTTGGGTCGAACTTCGTATTTTCACATTAGAAGCAGCATTAGTGGTTCTTCTACCCAATGGGAAGGCATTCCTCCATTGGAAATAAGGTTGGATGATTGTAATGAACTCATCAACACGGTTTCTTTAACATTTGCATTCAACAACCAGTGCCATCACACAAGGAAGACTTTGAGGCTGGGATGTCTAGCTGGAAAAAAGAATTGCAGCACGTTTATTTATATTAATCTTCAGATCATAAACAGCGAATGGCTTCTCCTTTTCTATGTTCATGCTTTTCTTATTGCAGATTCCAATTCAGCTCAATGCTCCACTGGTGGAGCTTCTCAAGGATTTCAGTCCCAGCCTTTCCGATGAGCATGGTACAAAGTTCAGATTGAGACCACCCATTTGTGACGGGGACCGTCACTAGCTGAAATAACTCTTTCAGCTGGCTAATAGCCTTTTGATTTCAAGATGATTTCATATCGACTGCCCTGCTCCCTATTGTCGTTTGGTTTCTGCTTGTCGCTATATTCCCCTTCGGCACATCTACACACCTCTTTTTGGTTGGATTCCCTGAATCCGAGGGAGCATTAATTTTATCCAGGGATACGCTATTCCTCTGCAGAACTTCCTCCCTCTCTGCACCAGAAACTGCCTCTTTTCAACTTCCCAAAGTTGACATGGCAAGAGAACCGTACTTATGGTTCTTAAATAAGGTTCTCTTGCCACATCAACACTAATATATATGTATTGTGCCATCTGTTATATATTGGATTTCATTTGTGCTATGTGCAGTTTGAGTGCTCATGTACATTGTAAAACATAGCAGTTTTCTAATTTTCATTTGAGAAATATCCTTGTAGTAGAAGGTCCAATTTTTGCAAATAAAGATGGAGTAATGGAGATGAGGGAGAAGAAAAATTTATAACGAAAGAAAGTTAAACACAAAATATTTGATTTTCTTTCTTGATTGAATATTTTACTTTTTCTATAACTTTTGACTTTTCATTTATAATATTTCACATATTCTATTCTAATTCGTGATAGAAATTGTCATGTTGCCTTACCTTTCTTAATAAATAAGCCACACTCCCTGCAAAGAAAAACTTTTACTTTTACTTTTTATTTCTCTAAACTATACCAGTCCTCAAAGAAAATTGGCAAGAATTCAAATCAAATTGTCACTTATAAGATTGAACTCGAGGATTGAAATCTTTTAAGGAAGATAATTACATTGACGGGTAAAAGAAGCTAAATAATCATTGAATACCAATGTGAAAAATGAACAAAACCTATTAACTATTGACACACAAGGTTTGGATTTTTTCCGTGCAGTTCTGAAGTATTACATATGAGCTCGTCCTTCGAAAGGCCAAGTGCAAGCCTCAATAGTTTCTTAAGAAACAAAAATTTACCTGAAAGTTAGTGCATGTTTTGTAGTATTAAACAACTTAAGGTTACAAAAGAAAGTGGATAAGGTAGGAAACTTGACAGTAGAACTCAGTTTCAACATAAAACAGACGTTTGGCAGTATTAATGGTCATGATTTAAGAGTACAATGAAGTACAATAAACAAGATTTATAGTTCTTTTTCCTAATATAAGTGTCGTGAAAGCTCGCTCCAAAATCTTCGAAACGGTGATTTTCGGACTTAGTTTCACGTTATCTTTTTTACCAAACAACCAATCAAATGGCTCCAACCCACGAAGGCAAGAAGAAAAAACCAATGAAAGAGGCACAAAAAGGAGACCAAAAATGGAGGAAGCCACTGGTTTTTGGCATGAAAGCAGGCAACCGTTTTTCACAGAAAAGGCAACTACAGTGTCTCTCTTCTTTTTCACAAATCACACGTTAATATGTAAAGGGAAGGAGGCTATATATAGTCTAACATTACGTTATCAATTTGGGTCAAATAAGGGATAATGGCCCAAGATTAAAAGTCATCCAATAGGTAAATATATATGGGCCATGTGTAGTGTTAATTCCTTAAGTTACTTCCAACGGTCCACATTATTTTTGGGTCTAGTCTTTGGAATTGGTTGTTTGTAATCAATTCATCATTGGCCGAAGCATGTGAAATTATATTTCGACGTTTATATCATCGCTTGAGATTTATTACGTATCAAAACCAAACAATAACCTGCCTAAATTTTATTTGAACAAAGTTTAAATAAAATAGATTCGTTTTTATTGCGATGTTTAGCAACCATTTTACAGAGGAGTATCCAAAAGAGAGCCAAAAAAAGACAAGAGTCCAAGAGATACCTAGACAAATATCTTTCAAAGGCCTAAATGGAAGTAGGTACGATTACTATGAAGGCAGAATGGTCAATTTAAATGCCATAACTTGAAAGAGGAATGGATCATTTCCCAAATTATTCATTTCATTTTACAAAAATCAATTTTTTTTTTTCTTTTGATTAGCCACTTTTTGTTCCTTTTCACTTTTTATTGTGTTCTTGTTAATTTATGCACAAGCATTTGAAGGAGAAGTATGTCATAAAAACCACCCCCTGGTGCTTGAGTCCTATCATTCACCTTGCTACCATCCCATCATCATCTGAATCATTTGGAGTTCTCAAAGGTTTAGATTGCTTGTTAGTGGGACTTGCATTATCTGGGTTCTTGAATGATACGACAAATGCAGCGCAGTTCATATACTGAATCTCTACTCGATTCCTCGTAAAAAAAATTTACTTTTCCCACCTTTTATGAGTGTCTTAATTGAGAAGTCCAGGTAGTCTATTCAATTACAATCACTTTCAAGCTCAAGTGCATGTGAGCATATTTCCCGTCTCCATAGATAAATTAGATGTGGACACCTTAGCTTCCGCAATCCATGAACCATACTCCAAGCATCGAAAAGCTTTTAATCTTTTTGATTGCCCGAGATTATAGTAGTCCTAAAAAGAAATTTGGCAACAATTCAAATTAAATTATCACTCATACAGACTGAGATCTAGGATTTAAGTTTATTAAGTAAGATAAAAATGGAACCCTAAAAGAACTAAATAATCAATAAATGCTAACTTGCAAAATGAACAAAATCTATCAATGTTGGTTCACAGGGAACGTGTTTTTAATGAATATTGATGCAATATGCATATTGAACTTGTCATTTAAAAGGTCAAGTGCAAGCCTGAACATGTTTAAGAAACAAAAAATTTACCTAAAAGCCAGAGCATATTAGGTAGTATTGAACAACCTTTAGTTAAAAATGAAAGTGGCTAAGGTTTGATTTTTGCCATCAAGAGAATGTTTCGTATATTGGACATGAATTAAGAGTACAGTAATATTGGACATGATTAGACATGAATTAAGAGTATACTAATCAAGAATTTTAGTTAATTTTCCATATATATTCAACCTAAATTTCATTGGGATAAATTGTTTTTCGTAAAAAAAGATTCGTTTTCGTGGTGAAGTTTAGCACCCATTTTGCACAGAAAAGGATACAAAAGAGATCCAGAAAAGATAAGAGTCCAAGAGATACACGACTGTCAAGGTATGACGGACTGATAACTTTCAAGAGTGTTATGAAACGGATCGCAAGATAATGACAATAATGAAAATGAAGAAGAAAACAAGAACACAAGAATTTATGTGGAAACCCAATTCGAGAAAAAACAATGGGCAGAGAAGAACAATCCACTATAATCGATAGTTTTGTGTTTACAATATCAA
>CAIGRB010169880.1:0-21733 GCA_903798255.1 Fraxinus quadrangulata | reverse complement strand
TGGCTGTTAATTTTGTGGAATCCCGGGACATTTGAAAAGGGATTGTACCAAACATCATGCTTGGTATGTAAAGAAAGGTACGTTTCTCACTTTGGTTTGTTTTGAGGTTAATATAGTTTCAGTACCTAGACATACTTTATGGATTGATTCTGGTGCCATTCATATAAGTGTGTCTATGCAGGATTGTTGGAATGACCGAAAGCCAAATGATGCTAAAAAATTCATCTATACGAGCAACGACAAATCGATTGAAGTAAAGGCTATAAGGAATTTTAGATTATAATTAAAGACCAATTTTTATTTGGATTTGAAAGAGACTTTTGTGGTATCATCTTTTGGACGAAATTTGGTTTCTATTTCTGTTTTGGACAAATTTCGTTATCTTGTTCATTTGAAAATAATAAATTTAGTCTTTTTTTTATTCCAATATTGTGGGTACCAGTTCTTTATCTTGATATGATAATCTGTACTTGCATAATTCGGTTGCCTCTTATAATGAAATCCTGCATGTAAATTCACAAGATTTTAAACGTAAATTAACCAATGAGAATTTCGATTCATTATGGCACAGGCATTTAGGTCACATTTCTCAAAAAAGAATTAAAAAACTTATGTCAGAAGAAATTTTTAATTCCCTTGATTTTTCAAACTTAAGTGTTTGTGTAAATTGCATTAAGGGAAAACAAACAAATATAAGGAGATTAGGTGACAATAGGACTTCGGGCGTCTTGAAACTAATTCATACAGTCATCTATGGGTCATTCCCTTTGGATTCTTGGAATAGTCAACAGTTATTTATTACATTCATAGACGATTATTCCTGTTACAGTTACCTATATCTCATTCATAAGAATCTCAATCACTGGACGTGTTCAAGGCTTATAAAGCTGAAATTGAAAATTAACTTGGCAAAATAATAAAACACGCCAGATCTGATTGTGGTGGTGAATACTATGGTAGATATGACGGATTAAGAGAACAATGTCCAAGACCTTTTGCTAAATTCCTAGAGAAATATGGAATTTTCCCACAGTACAGCATACCAGGTTCTCCTAGCATGAATGGTGTTGTTGAAAGATGAAACAAAACATTTAAGCACATAATAAGGAGTATGATTAGTCATTCTACCTTACCAAAATCTTTTTGGGGAGAAGCATTAAAACTGTAGCTTATATTTTTAAGAGAGTTCCAAGTAAAGCAACTGTCAAAATCTCTTATGAACTTTAGACAAGCAAAAAGCCTAGTTTGAAACACCTACACATTTGGGGTTGGCCATCAAAAAGGAAACTAGATTCCAGAACTGGCTGCTATTTTATGGATACTTTGAAAGGTCAAGGGGTTGCAAATTTTATGATCATACTACCAAATCAATTTTTGAAACAAGAAATGTCTGGTTCTTTGAGGATGTGGAGTTTGTGGGGGAGAGATAAATTTAGGATTTTGTCTTTGAGGAAGAACATATAAATATCCCTCCTATTGCAATTGACAATGATCAGGATCATAGACAAATTATTGCTCTAGATCTTATTTAAGAAGCAATTTCGGATTGAGAATATATTCCATATGACTTTATAGTATTTCTCTAAGAGCATGAGGATGACATTGGATTGATGGAAAAAGATCCTATCAACTTTCATCAAGTCAAGCAAAGGAATAATTCTAAAGAGTAGATTGATGTCATGCATAAAAAGAAAAAGTTCATAAGTAACAATGACATTTAGGAACTCATCCTATTGGCTGAAAGTGCAAAACTCATTGGTTGTAATTAGATAGGGTTTTGCTTGGTGTACATTAAAAAATGTACACCAAGTTTGACAGCCCCTCACAATAGTGGGGGCCCACTTCTTTTTGGAAGCGGGCCCCCCACTATTGTGAGGGGGATGTACACCATGGTGTACAAATGGCTTTACCCAATTAGANTGTGGGGGAGAGATAAATTTAGGATTTTGTCTTTGAGGAAGAACATATAAATATCCCTCCTATTGCAATTGACAATGATCAGGATCATAGACAAATTATTGCTCTAGATCTTATTTAAGAAGCAATTTCGGATTGAGAATATATTCCATATGACTTTATAGTATTTCTCTAAGAGCATGAGGATGACATTGGATTGATGGAAAAAGATCCTATCAACTTTCATCAAGTAATGAAAAGTAATAATTTTCAAAAGTAGATTGATGTCATGGATGAGGAAATAAAGTCCATGAAAGACAATGATGTTTAAGAACTTGTCCCATTGCCTGAAGGTACAAAATTCATTGGTTGTAGATGGATATATAAAACCAAGAGGTATTCAAAGGGTAATGTGGAAAGATATAAGTCTCGTCCTGTTGCAAAGAATCAAAGAGAATGGGCATCGATTACAAATAGCCTCTCTCTAGTTTCAGCGAAAGACTTTCAAGATTTTAATGGCACATGTGGCACATTTTGACCTTGAGCTATATCAGATAGATGTAAGGACGGCATTTTTCAATGGTGACATTGATAAGACGATATATATGGTGCAACCGAAAAGCTTTGTGTCATGAGACTTAAAGAAAATGGTTTGAAATTAAAAAAATCCATCTATGGGATTAAGTAGGCTTCCCATCAATGGTATCACAAATATTTGAGATGAATGTGGTTGATGATTATGTATACCACATGTTTAGAGGGAGTAAGTTATATTCTTAGTCTTGTATGTCAATGACATACTGCTTACATATAATGATATAGGCTTATTGCACGAGATCAAGAGATTTCTATCAAAAAAATTTTGAAATGAAAGATCTTGGTGACGCTTCTTTTGTACTAGGGATTCAGATTTATCGGGATCGTTCTCGAGGTATTCTTGGATTATCACAAAAGAGCTATATCGACATTGGGCTATGTCTTCTTGCTAACTTGAGGAGCTATATCCTAGAAGAGTGCTAAGCAGACACAATAGGAATATGGCTGTGGAATTTTGTCACTAGGCTGCGAATTATACATGGAATTAAAAGAGCACTTAAGTTATTTTGTAGCAATAAGTCAGCAGCCTTATATTCAAATAACAATAGGAGTTCAACAAAGTCTAAATTTATAGACATCAAATTCCTAGTTGTTAAAGAAAGAGTTCAGAATAGTCAGGTTACTATAGAACATATTGGAACAAACTCTATGATAGCTAATCCATTCACTAAATGTCTACCACTCAAGGTCTTTTATGAGCACATCGCTCATATGCGTGATGTAAATTTTGATGATATGCTAGTTTAGTGGAAGTTTGTAATTTTGGATGTTTTCTTTTTGACACATAATTTTTTGGTTGTATGCATTCAAATTTATTTTAGTTCATTCCAGTAATAAAGTATTAAGTTCAATATTTCACTCTAATTAAAGTATTTCTTTTTTAGTTTGATCTCATAATATATTAAAGAATAAAGTAAGATCAGTTGGAAATATGTATGTTTGGATCACATTATATGTAATTTCCATGTTGCACATCCACACTTGATCTGTCATTTGATCATGTTGATGTATTCGACCATTGAAGGTGTAGTTATGATATTTGTGACGGATACCGCTTTGATCATATATTGATATAATTAATTGATGAGATTGTTTGGAAATACTTTTGATTATGATAGCAAATATTTTGAGTTTATAAAGTTATACACATTTATAAAGTAACATGTGTAGCCCAAGTGGGAGATTATTAGGAAACTATTTAATTTGTCATGTGGGCCGACATATGTAATTAAAGGCTATCTTAAAGTTAAGCCCAAAATTAAAGTGATCTAATAAGGAATTAAGTAATTGGGCTTTGGGCATTTAATAAAGTGTGGACCAGATTATATGTATAGAGACCAGATCATTAGGGTTTGTATTTGACAATGGGCCTCATATATATAGAAACTATATATAGGGTTATAGTTCCAAATTCATATGCAATTTTCTAATTCTTTGAGTCATCCTAACAATACAAGAATTAATAGAGAAAGCATATTGATGAAGAAGATTCAAAAAATCCACAATCCAGAATCAAGAAGAAAGATTTGAATAATTAAATTGAAGAACAAAAAATCAAGATTTAAAGATCAAAATTCAAGATTCAAGATTTATTATTTAAGATATAAATCAATGGATCAAGGTATGTTCCGCATTAATTAATTTTCTTGGTGATTTGACATGGAGATATTGGCAATCATATAAAATTTAAGGTTCATGAAAATTTCAACAGTAGAATGCGCACAAAAATATGAAAAAGCAAGTGCGTGAACAAAAAATGCATTGCAAGCCTGATTAAGCTTTACACACAACTAGGGGATCTAGATTTCTAGTAAAGGTTACTAACCTAGTTGTATCTCGAAGGTTGAGACATCCAAATCTAGGGAATATATTATGGATCGAGGTGGTGACTTCCATTTTTTTAAATCCAATCGAACTTAAGTGCGAAAGGAATGAGTGCTATGAAATAAACCTTAGAATATGGGTGAGAGATTAAAGAACAAGTTTGGATGTGTGAATCTTACGAGTGAGAAAGTAAATACTTGATCATTGAGGGTCACAATATAATCAACTTAGAACTTAATGATATCAATCTAGCCTTGGATATGCTAAAAATTGGTTTTGGTAGAATGACTTAGAATCTTTTATGACTTAGTCAAAAATTTCCAAAACGTAAGTGAATACAACAGGTTATCTAATTACTTTATTTTTGTACTTGATTGTGTTGGGTTTTGATATCCAATGAATCTAGACGATAATGCTAAAACAGGTTGGAATAATTATATCAACGGCCCGAAAACAACTTAGGCCACTAGAAGCAGCTTATTATTTAAGATTGCTCATGGCCCAATTCACTTGTGTATGGCCCATTTGTCTATTGTTTGGCCTAACTTAACCTAACCTAAAACTAAATAATGTGGCTTTCTCCTTTGCTCCAGTCGTGTTATTTGCAAGAGTTAAAAGGAGGCAGCCGATGTTGTGTTCTTTCTCTTCTTTGTGCTTGAACTTAACTAATGGTTTATCCATTTTTCTCCTTCGTGGCTGCAAACAATCACCAAATTTGTGTCCTTTACAGGTGCAAGACAGTAGCAACCGAAGTGAATAGAATTGTAAGTTTGAGCAATTATTTGGAAATATCAATCATTTATTGTGTGTGTTCATTTTAAGCTTGAATTGATTGAAATTAAGCTAAAATCTAAGTTTTCATTGAAACAATACTATTTACTCACTTTTGCTATTACTTGTCAACTAACCCATACACTTTTTTGGGATTTCAAAGTCGCATTTTCATTTTTATGTTTCATCATGTAACTATAATGAAATCTAGAATAATCATCTATGAATATTATGAAGTGTTTATTATCTCCTCTAGTTAGCATGTCATTTAATCCACAAATATCAGAATGAATTAATTAAAGTAAATAGAAGTTCTTTCAACGCTACAAATGGCTTCTTAATCTTTTTACTTAATAAATAGTTTACATTTATTATGTTTTATTTATATCACATGAAATCGTTCACCATTCTGTGCAAAGTAGAAATTCCTATTTAACCTAATCTACCATGCCATAATGAAATATAGACAATCATATAAATAGAATCAATAATTTTATTTGAATCATTATCAACAATATACAATATGATCATTCACTCACTAGAATAGCATTGGTCAACAAGTATCCTACTTTTGGAGATTACAAGTTTTCTCGACTCATATGCGGACTTAATACACATTCTAAAGATCCACACTAACAAGATTCGGGTATTCATGTCTAAAACATGAATTACATTTGACAACGAACATTTTTCCTGAGGTGTAATACAAGTCTATGCTCCATTTGTCAATGACTTTTGAATGAACTTCACTTTCCATTTGGATTTATTGTCCATCATCAACCTTTTGATAGGGTTTAAAGAGAGACCTATCATAGCAAATATGGAAAGTAGCACAAGTATCATCCTACCATCCTACAGCCTTTCTTTTGAAATTATTCATTTCGCTCACATCAGCAACAACATCTTCGGTGTCAACATAGTTTACTTTGCCCTCAGTTTTATTTTGTTTAGATTTACTTTGATCCTTTTTAGAACCTGAATATTTTCTCTCGTTCGAGTTTTTGTTGTACTTGTAGACTTTGTCTATGGCGTTGTTTAAGTTCGACCAAGATAATTTTCCTCGATTCTTTCATAATTCGAAGATTTTTTTTATTTCTTCCAAAGAGTAATCTTTGGGACTATGAGGATTTTTTTCCTATAACCTTTTCCAAGAAGATGGTAATTTCTCAATAATTGGCTCAACTAGGAAAGTCTTGAGAAGTTCAATCTTCACCGTTTTCAATTTGTTAACAATGGTTCGTTGTTGATGCACTTGAACCAACAACGGCTTTATACAAATTTTTTTGATATAGAAGAATTTGGAAATGAGGAACTTTTTGGTACATTTATCCCCTGCCTTGTATTCGTTTTCCAACACTACCCATATTTCTCTTCTCGAATGTTGGTTTAGAGATTATAGCAACGATCCGAAAAAGTATTGCAAATGTATCCCTACCATATTGTATTACATCTTCTTTCTCGCAGACTTTATCTCATTGGTATCTTTTATTGTAGGCTCAACAAATGGATCCAACTCTAAATCAAGAAGGTAAAAGATCTTACACACCATGTGAAGAAACTCGATATTTTATTACAATTGCATGAAGTTCGCAACATCAAACCGGTCAAGTCTCATCAAGTCTTGATACATCACCTTGGGTTTCATAGATTCAGACTCCATTTCTAGTAATGCTTTCAGATTGTTGGAAAAACTTCAATAAGATGTTAAAAGATGAAAAATCAAACCACCAACCAAAAAGAAACTCCACTGTGACGAAGAAGAAGAAGGAAAAAAAAAGAATCGGCTTGAATCACCAAAAACGTTGTCTATAAACATTATTTGCTACATCTACTTTGAATGCTTTAGGGATTCCAAGCAAATAGCCTTAGCAGATTCTTTAAGCCTTCAATCGGATTTCAAAAAAAAAATGAAATCTGAAAAGAATGAACAGTATTTTTAGGTTGAAAGTGCATTGGCAAAAATTCCATATCCAAAAAAAGTCATTTTATCGAGTTGTATTTAGAGCTAATTTGGAAGAATTCAAAGTCAGCTCAAGAAGATCAAATTAAGGCAAAAATACTCAAAGCTGCTTGAGCAGTTTTAGCAAGACTTGTATGCTCATTGGCCGCCACTCGAGCTGTTGTGTCATCTAAGAAAAACTTAGTTTGCGATTTTCATCCTTTCTACAATCCCAAACAAGTCATAACTCTCTAATACTATATATACCAAACCAAATTTGGTCCATATAGTGTGTTAAACCATTATTTATCCAAGAGAACATATTGTTGAAGATCAAATACTCATTCTATATTTCTCGTGCCTCAACAATAAGATCAAAACATCAAAATTTAAAAAAAAATCAAAAATACGAATTAACATCCACCATATATCTTTCAAGAGTTTTGGAGATCAAGAAAGGTGATTGAAGTTTTGATTCGTGAAGAATAAGTTCGATTTTAGTGATCCTTGAAGAGTAAAGAAGTCCAGAGGTTCTTAAGCTCGTGCTGGAGTGCGCAACCGATGAGTTCTTCAATAATTTTAGGTTGGGGGTTAGAGTCTATAATGTTTAATTGGGTCGGACAAATTATGTATTTTCAATATTTTTTTAGTGGATTATTTACTAGCACTTGTGCCCAGAGGTTTTTTCACTTGAAAAGTTATTCAAGTGTTTTTCTTTGAAACAAAATCTTAGTATTGATTACTTTTCTACTTTGTTATCTATACTTGATTGATTGTTGGAGTTTAAACTGATTTTAATTCATCTAGATAGAATAATTTGTGACTTGGTGCATTTTATTGTTTGTTAATTTTTAATTTCGTTTATTACACATATTTATCCATTTTCTATGCGTTAGTTAGGTCAAACCTCGATTATTACAAGTGGTATCAGAGTTATATTTCGATTCTTGACCTATGATTGTCTAAATGAGTTAATCATATTCCATTCTTCCATACATTGACGGAAGAAATTATGCTTACTAGAAGGTTAGGATGAGAGCTTTCTCGAAATCCATGGTTGAGAAAATTTGAGTGAGTTTAGAGAAAGGTTGGACAGCCCCATCTACATCTGTTACTAGTTTTGTTATACCTACGGAGGTTCCTACTTGGACTAAGGATGAATTAGTTGAGTGTACTTATAATAGTAAAGCAATACATGCTATCTTTATGGCTATATCATCTGAAGAGTTTAAATGTATATCTATGCTAAACTTAACGATATAGTGAATTCTAGTTTCAACATAGATGAATGAATTTCAGATATCAAAATTGTTATAAAAGTTCTAAGATCTCTTTTTAAAGGTTTAGACCTAAGGTCACTACAATCAAGAAAAGCAAAGACTTAGATACGGTTAAAATAGAAGAATTTGCTGGATCACTCCAAACCTATAACTAACCTATCAAATTCGAAGAAAAACAAGTCTATTGCGCTAAACACTGTCTAGGAAGAAAACTGTGACATGACAGATAATGACACCCTAAAAGATAAGGGGTAGCTTTTTTTGTTAACAAATTCAAGAATCTATTAAGAATAATAAGAAACCTCATGAGAAAATAAAAGGGTAGTCCTAGTAAATTCAGAAATGATAAAAGAGAGAATAAAAATACTAGGGATGTTAGGAGGAAATCTCAATTGGTTAGATGTTATGAGTGTCAGGGATTAGGTCACATTAGAGTCGAGTGCCCTAGTTATAAGAAGACCATAGGTAAGGCCATGAATGTGTCTCTCGCTAATGATGAGTCTAACTCTTGTAACCAAAGTGATACTTCCAATTCTGATGAGTGCTTATACTATTTGGCTTTTATTTCTGTAGTTAAGAGTAAAAATGAGAAGAAAAGTGAGAAAGTTGAAGATTTAGAACAAATTGACTCTTCAAAGCATCTGAAGATGAAGGGGATATACATGAGGCTTATGATCAGCTATTTGAGAAGAGTCTTAAATTGAAGAAGGTAAATAAGTCCACCTTTAAGAAATTACATGATCTTGAATTAGAAAAGAAAATACTTGTGGACAAACTTGAGAAATCAACTAGAAGTATGAACAAGTTGAAGGTCGAGAAAGAGTTCCAAGAAAATAAGGTTAACACTCTTGTGAGTAATCTTGAGAAATCCAATGCCCAACTTCCATCTTTTTCTTGTGGATCAAGAAGTTTGACAATATCTTAGGACTAAAAAACCAGCTAAAAATATAGGAGGTTTAGACTATAGTGAAACAGGGTCTCATGCTGCTACCTACTCTAAAACCACATTTGTACCAGCCTGTATCAAAACTAAGAGCTTAAGAGTCATTGAACGAGAAAAAGGATATCATAGGACAGAAGTCATTTGTGCAACATAAGGTTACGCAACCTAAAGTCCAAACCTTGAAACCTAGTATTGCATGTAGGTTCATTCTCACATGTTACAAGTGTGGTGAGTTAGGTCATACGAAACCTAAGTGTCGCAAACTTTTGGATAAGAATAGTAATCTGGACATCACTAGTCAAGTTAGGTTCTTAACAAATCAAGTCAATCACTTGACTGAAATGATGACTCACTTGACTAAGATAACCTCTTTTTCTAGAAAGGTCTGGTTAAAAAAAAATAACTGGTCAAAATGAAGAATTGAAGTGTCGTGTTGCTCACGTTGTTTTTAAGGCTAAAAATGATTTGATGTGGTATCTTGATAGTGCATGCTCTAGACATAAGAGTGGAAACAAAGCTTTTCTCTACCCTTGAGGATTGGAAAGCTAGTACCAATACCTCTGGAGATGGTGCTACTGCACCTATTCTTGGTAAAGGTACATTTAAAATCTCGGCCTTGCCTTACCTGCTATTTCAAATGTTTTATGTAGAAGGTTTAAAATCTAAGCATTTAAGCATTAGTTAAATTTTTTATGATAATTATGAGGTTAGTTTTGTTCGGAAAATGTGTATTGTATATGACTCAAATGATAATGTGGTAATAGAATGAGGAAGAAGCTCTGATAACTGTTATGAAGTTCTTCCAAATTTCGCTTATGTGGTCATAGTGCCAAGATCAATATGACTGAACATTAGCATCAAAGACTTGGTCATATGAATTACAAAAGTTTGTCGAAGTCTTCTAAGAAGAAAATTGTTGATGGTTTTCTTAAACTTGATAAGGTTGATAATATTGTCGGTGGACCACGTCAACAAGCAAAATAATATAGAGTTAGTCATAAGAAGACTTCTAGCATTTTGACAAACAGACATTTAAAATTACTTCATATGGATCTAATGGGACCATCTAGGACTGAGAGTCTAGGTAGTGGATGTTTATTTCGGTCTATTCTAGGTTCACTTGGATAGAGTTGTTAAGAGAAAATTTAATGTGTTCAATCTTGTCAAATCCTTGTGTAAAAGACTTCAGAATGAGAAAGAGTGCAGTATAACTAGAATCAGGAGTGATCATGGAAGAGAGTTAGAAAAATTTTGTCTTAAGAATTTTTGCTTGGAGGTAAGAATCCAGAAAGAATTCTTTTCACTGATCATTCCAAAACAAAATGGAGTAGTTGAGAGTAAAATAAAGTACTTCAAGAGATAGATAGAGACATGCTTCATGATAAGGGTCTAGTAATGCATTTCTGGGATGAAGATGCTAACGATGCATGTCACGTAGTGAATAAAGTTTATCTTAGACCTAAGACTGAGAAGATACCTTATGAGAGGTGAAAGGGTAGTACAAAGCAGACTATCAAAGACTTTCGAGTGTTTGGTAGCAAGTGTTACATTTCGAGAGATAGGGAGAACTTAGACAAGTTTGACTCTAAAAGTGATGAAAGAATATTTCTAGGCTACTTTGGAATAGTGGGGCTTATCTAGTGTACAATTTTTGCACACTCACAAGGATAGAATCTATAAATGTAATTGTTGATGATGCATTAAGTGAGGGGGAGCCATTGGGTAACTTGGAAGAAATAGAACAAATAAGTTACTAGCCAGAGGTAACTTGGAATAAATAGAACAAATAAGTGACGATCATATCACTAAATCTAAAGAGAACCCTAACCCGAAATCTTAAGCTCCCCAAAAGGTATAGACACTCCATGTAAAGAACCATATCTATTGTTATATCTAATCATCTTAAGGAACCATCATCTAGAGTTAATTCTAGTGATCCTAAGGACAATATCATTGGGAATTTAGAAAATGGAATGAGGTTACATAAAAGAGTTTTGAATAACTTGACATACACTAGTTATGTATCTCAAATTAAAACCAAGAAGGTAGAAGATGACCTTAACAATGAATGTTTGGTGAATACTATACATGAGGAGTTAAATCAATTTACTATGAATGATGTTTGGTGTTTAGTACCTAGGCCTAAGGATGGAAACGTTATAAGTACCAAGTGGGTATTCAAGAATAAAACCGATGATCAAATAACCATAACTAGAAATAAGGCTTGATTAGTTGCCCAATGATACACCTAGGTAGAAGGTGTAGATTTTAATGAGACTTATGCCCCATAGCTCGAGTTTAATCTATCAAAATCCTACTTGTTGTGGCTTATACTTTGAAATTCAAGCTATATCAAATGGACGTCAACAGTACATTCTTGAATGGAATACTTCAAGAAGAGGCATGTTAAACAACCTAAAGGATTTGTTAATCCTAATTTTCTCATTATATCTATAGCTTAAAGAGGTCTTTTATGAACTAAAACAAGCTCCTAGGGATTGGTATAACGGACTAACTACATATCTTTTGGAACATGGGTCTCTAGAGGTAGTGCAGACAGAACTTTGTTTATTAGACGGGTGGAGGAAACCATCGCCATAGTTTAGATATATGCTCATGACATTATATTTGGATCTCCCATTAACTCACTTGCCCATGAGTTTGCTGAATACATAAAATAACAATTTGAAATGAATATGGTGGGAGGACTATATTTCTTTCTTGGCTTTCAGGTAAAACAAATTGATGAAGAGTTGTTCATATCTCTGTCAAAATATGCTAAGGATCTAATAAAAAAATTTGGGTTAGACAGTACGAAACACACCAGAATACCCATGAGCACTTATGTTAAGATATGTCACGATCCTACAAGAAAAAAAGTTGATCAAATACTTTATCGGAGTATGATATGTAGTTTACTCTATCATGCGGCTAGTAGACTTGACATAGCATTTAGTATTGGTGTTTGTACTAGATTTCAGGCTGACCCTAAGAAGCCTCACTTAAGTACTATGAGGTATATCATTCGTTATATCAATGGCACAATAGATCATGGAATTTTGTTCTTTAGAGATTCTAATCTAGATTTGACCAGCTATTCCAATGTCGAATGGGCTGAAAATGCCGATGATANTGTAGTTTGGATAAGTAAGAAACAAAATTTTATATCATCATCTACGACTGAGGTCGAATACATAATTGCAGGAAGTTGTTGTGCTCAAATGTTTTGGATAAAGTAAATGTTGAGTGATTATGGAGTCAAGCAGGGTAATATGATTATGTTTTGTAACAACACAAGTTCTATAAACATTTTCAAAAATTCTGTTCAACATTCTCAACCCAAACATATAGCTATTAGACATCATTTTATCCCAGAGCTTGTGGAGACTCGTGCTGTATATTTTGAGCACATCTTCATGTAACACCAGTTAGCTGACCTTTTCGCCAAGCCATTAGATGGTCTTAAGTTTGAGTTTCTTGGGAAAGTTATTGGTATTTATGTACCTACTTGAGTAGCCTATAGGTATATGCTTCTGCAAGTTCATTGTGTTTACATATTGATGCATACACTTTCATTCTTTGTATATTATCTCATTTTTATTTAATAGAAAAATGGGAGTTTTGATCCTATAACATTTTAAAGTGAATGAACATGTATTTGTGTCAGAGTACTAGTAAAATGAATGAACTTGACTAAAGTTTCCATTGACTTAGTTTAAAACTTCATGGGAGTACTTGGTATAGATTGCTTTATGTATCATCTGCACTGCACTGCACTGCACTGCACGCACTAGTTCTTGTGAGTGAGTCTTGACCTTGAATGTGAGATTTTGGATGGCTGTTATCGGTATGGTGGAGTGACCTTAAAAATGATTTGACCTTTAACTATATAACCTAAGATCTAGTATATGCTCCATAAAGATAACTACAAGTACAACGAGCTTCAAATTATGATCATAATAAGGAGAAGAAAATGTTATAGATTTTATACTTTTCTTAATAGCTTTTATGACTCTGGTGATTAAGTCTACTGGGGTATCTAAACTTGGTACTCTATAGTCATGTGACTTGGGAATTATGGGCTTAAAGCTCACTACAAGAATCATTTAGAAAACTTAATGGAGAAAAGTCTGGACATAAGACGTGGAAAGAAAAAAAATGTGCTTACAGAAAGAGGGAGAAAGATTTATAAAAAAAATAAAATTATGAACTATCTTTGTTTAATTGGTCCTAGTATTGTTGTGTATGACTTTCATTATTTGAGAAAAAAATTCATTCACCAGTAATTTTATTTTGTACGTCTCTTCTCACAAAATTAAGGTTTTGATTTTTGCTTACAGGACGATTGGCTTGGCACTTAATGAAAGTCCAAGAATAACTAACCAAGAGTAGGATGAATTGGTTTTCGTAAAGACTAAATAGATTAATTCAAATAATAAGTACAAATATAAAAGTAATAAGTAAAAGAGAGAGATGATGCAAACGATATAATTGTGGAGGTTAAATACAAAGCAATGATCTACGTCATCTGTTACCAAGCTTTCCGGCACGAATAAGGTTTTTTCACTATGTTGATTGATTTACAAACAAGGAGCACCAATCCTTATACAATGTTGAGTTTTACGAGATTTCAACACGATCCACACTATTGAGCTTTACGAGACCTCAATATGATCCACACGGTGACTTACAACAAGGAGCGCCAATCTTTATACAATGTTGATCTTTAAGGGATTTCAACACGACCCACACTTTATCAAAGTGATTTTACAATGAAATTCTTCTCTTAATAAATAATACAAACAATTAAGTACTAAGATAGGCTAACACTTCAATGAATAGTAATAAATGATAGCTTGAGTGTTAGATGAAAAACTTTGAGAAATATGATAGCCAAAAATTAGATTTAATCAATCAGAATGTTTCAATAAAAAGATGAAGAAATAAATATAATGTAGGTTCAAAAAAATTTCTCAAGAAATATCTCTCTTTTAATGGATGATTGTAATAACTTAAGTACTAAAAGAGAAATGAGAAATTTTAATAAATATAATGACTTTACAAGTTTAGTTCAATCAATCAAAATTTCAATATGAAGAA
This sequence comes from Fraxinus quadrangulata, assembly GCA_903798255.1. NCBI lineage: Eukaryota > Viridiplantae > Streptophyta > Magnoliopsida > Lamiales > Oleaceae > Fraxinus > Fraxinus quadrangulata. The sequence goes on along the minus strand of CAIGRB010169880.1, from coordinate 7,383 downwards.
GAAGAAGAAAAAGATATGAAGAAGAAAAAGAAGAAGAAAAAGAAAAGGAAAAGTTTATACAATGTAAGTGTAAAAAGTTTCTTAAAAATTATATCTCTCTTTCAATGAATAATTTGTGATAAATTAAGTAGATTAAAATTTTGATGAATATGATGTTTACAAGTTTGATTCAATCAAAGTTTCAATATAAAGAAGTAGAAAAAGTTTATACAATATAAGTGCAAATATCTTTTTTTAAAATATATCTTTTTTAAAATTGATATAGATAAATTAAATACAAAGAGAAATGAAAAAATTTGATAAGAAAAATGATTCAATAAGTTTGATCCAACAATCAAAGTTTTTGTTGTGAAAAAATGAATATAAAAATGTAAGTTCAAAGAATATTTTTCAAATGAAAAACTTTGATTAGTAAATTTTCAAAAGTTATTTTGATCCAAAGTTTTTCAAAGTTGAATGATTTGATAACAATAAATTAGATGAGAAATTAATATAATTTTAGCTCAAAAAAATCTCAATTGAATGCTCTAAAGTTGTTATAATAAATGACAAGAGAGTTGATATTTATAGAAATGAAAAAAGCCAAATTTTCTATCAAACAGAATGACCGGTCCGGTCAACCGCCAATTTTTGAATGATCGATATGACCGCTTGTACTTGAAAAATCAGAGGTCGGAACAGTCAAATTTTGGACCGTTGGAGTTTTCCGGTCAACCGCCTGGTCAACCAGTTGACCGTTGACTCTTTTTTTTTCAGATGTGATCTAACTTCAAATACACTTTGAAAGATCAATCTTACTTTTAATTAAATATATTTTATGCAAGTGAAATGAAAATTACTATTTGTGCACAAAATGATTTTTGAGCTATTGTTATTCATTACTAAATATCAAAGTATTATACATTTACATATGATCTAGAAAGTCTAGTTTTTTGATCTTGTTTCGAAATTTCTTTCATGTTTGGCTCTTAAACTCTTGATCTTGTTCTTCTGAGCCCGATTTGATAGTCTTGATTTTGATCTTTTAAGCTCTCATTTCGAATGATTTGACTTAAATGCTTAACTATCACTTTGATCTTTATTTTGAGTCCGATTTATGATGTGTTCATTTTGGCAATACTTGATTGATTTTAACGTTGAACTATTATCACTCAAAATCAATTGTTAAAAATAATATTAATCTTGTTCGTTATGATCAAAACATTAAGAATGAAATCAACTATAAGTCAACACTTAAACATGAATTCCATTCATTAGGTGCCTCAAAAGTGCTCGAGCAGTCCCCTGGAATTCTTCTATGCTTGAGTTGGTTTACACATAAAGCCATGTTTTCTTTTCATTTTCTTCATTATTCTTATTCTCCAAACTCTCCATTAAACCCTCATCTCCAAAAGTCAATATAATCTATCAAATATGGCAAATTAGCATCACATTGTGGTTGGAGAATCATCACACACACACACACCCATCGAATCAAAGGTAATTTTCCAAACTTTTACCCAATTATTTTCAAAATTGTAAATGCTAGGGCTTTTGTAATTTTGGAAAATTTACATATATTTGTTAGAAATTTAGGCTAGAATATAAATGGGCTTGACGTGATGAATGAGTTCATCTGGATTTTTTGTTTTGATTTGTGCTAAAATTGGTTGAATTTTGGAGGATGCTTGAACGGACTCAAGCGCTTGAATCACGCTCAAATTCCTCTCAAGCCGTTAATTTAAAAACAAAAATAAAAATCTCATCTAATTTAAAATCATTATCCTATATCATGTTTTCCAATTTCTTTTTTTTTCAATCAATTCATGCATTCTAGTCAATTTTTAACTATTCATGTGCATTGTCATCTAATTCATCTCATACATTCATGTATGTCATTAGGTCATAATTCATCAAGGTACATTCAAATTGTGTCATACTTGCATTGATTTGTTAATTTGACTTTAATGTGTTATCTAGATGCCCTAATTCGGGGATTCGACTTCATCTGATAGGCCGAGATTTATCTCTTCTAATGCTCGAGGTTTTTAATTCTGAGTTCTCATCCCGTTCGATATTGTTGGAGAGAGAGGTAGAACTCTCCGAACTTCATCCCTATATGGCTCCTATCTTTTCTTTTCGTAGTTGGGAGCCTATAAATTGTGAATTGACTCATCCAACTAAGCTCCTAGTTTGGGACTTCTATACAAATATCCATGAGGTTCATGGGTCATCTTTTAGGGTTTTCTTTAAAGGTCAGGTAATGAGGATTAATCCCAATGTTATATCTCGCATATTTAGTCCCTGTTTGACAATCATTATTTGGACAAAATGGAATTTAGAATAATAATATTTTTGGAGAACGTGTGGTTAAAAAGTAGAAAAAAATTAGGTTTACGTGTAAAATATTTTATTGTGTAAATGTGCAGCTGAAAATGAGTATGTTGAAAAAAGAGTTTTAAAATAATGGCTGTCAAATAGGGGCTTAATATTCCTCAGATTATTCATCCTTAGTTTTCATTTTGACTCCTGATGTTATTCCTTCCCACAACTTTTTAGCGTCAACTTTGTTTAACTATCCTATAGCAGTTGGCCATGGACCGATTGCCACAGGTGCTTTACCTGTTGAGCAACAAGTCCTTCTGTACATTCAGTGCATGAAGTTATGGCCTATTTTCCGTAAGTTTAGTCTACCTCCTGATACGACATGACACGTTTGCCCTTCTACATGGCGACTCCATTGATCTCCCTTCTTTCATTGTACACCATATGTTGGGCATTTTTTAGCCATTGGTATCTAATACAGTACCTAGTGTTGGCTCTTGAGGTCATTTTTTCCTGAGGCTCTTGAGCGGTTGGAACCTCCTATCGATCAGTTCATTATTGTTCAAAGTCAGTCTCAGGGTCATGTCATCCGAACTAAACCTAGTTCGCAATTTTCAGCCTTTTAACAATCTCAAAAAACCCATAACTCTCTAATACTATATATACCTAACCAAATTCCGTCCATATGGTATGTTGAGCCATTATTCATCCAAGAGAACATATAGTTGAAGATCAAATATGCATTTCATAATTCTCTTTCCTCAACCACAAGATCAAACCATCAAAATTCCAAAAGATCAAAAACACAAATAAACCTCTACCAAATATATTTTAGAGTTCTGAAGATCTAAAAAGGTGACTGGAGTTTCGGTTCTTGAATAATGAGTTCATTCTTGGTGATCCACAAGGAGAAAAGAAGTCCAAAAGGTTCCGAAGTTGGTACTTGAGCACATAATCAGGGAGTTCTTCGGTAATTTCAGTTTTGGGTCAGTGTCTACGAAGATTTAGTTATGTCTAGACCAATTCTGTAAATTTAATCTTTTCTAATGGATTATTTATTGGTATGTATGCTCGAAGTTTTTTTCTTTTAAAGAGTTTTTCAAGAGTTTTTCCTTTGTAACCAACTCTTGGTATTAATTACTTTTCTGCTCTGTTATTTATGCTTGATTGATTGTTAGGTTTCAAACTGATTTTAATTCATCTAGATACAATAATTTGTGACATTTTGTATTATATTATATGTTAATTTTTAATTTTGTACATCATGGGATTTACAATCTATAAACAAGTGGGCCAAGAATTGGGTAAAAAAAACTATCTAGGCCTTTTTATTATAGGGCTTAGATGACTAATATAAAAATTTTATTTTCTTGATTTCTTCGATTTCATATCGGATATCCAATAACATAGTAAATCGAATATAAATTTAACAATCAAATATTCATTGGATTATTGGATCGGAGAATTATTCTTAGTGGATCGGATCGAATATGGTATTGATTTAGGGAAAGTAGTAGAGTGGTATTGATTTAGGAAGAGTGGTATTGTAGTATCGATTTAGGAAGAGCAGTAGAGTAATAGTATTTATTTGCCTAGCTAATAGTTGATCTTGATGGTATGAAGTATATTGATATTATATTTGATGTTTTGTATAAAGTTGATATCATATTTTGATATTACTAGCTTGGTATATGTTAAGTCTATTGAGAGCATGTTTGAGCCCTATTTTTTGGAAATAATGCATTTTGAAAAAATATTTTGATGGAGATTGTGTTATTAAAAAATAAGAAAAAGTTTTAGGTTTGAGTGTGATATTATTTTATTGAAGAATGTGCGATTGAAAATAAAAGAGAGAAAAATGTATTTTGAAAATGATGGGGACTAAACGAGCTATATATATTTTTTTATAGATTCTATTTCAATTGTTGTACGTTAATTTTTATCAGTTTTTACGTACTTTTACACTTGGTATTGTTTGAGTTTGTTGTTTCAGGAAATAGGTATACTAGCAATTGAGACATAGTTTTTGGTTTTGAGTCATTGGGTTGATGGATATTAGGTTTTGTTCATTTTTTAGCTATGAAATAAATAATTTTGTTACGGAATGTCAAAGGGAGAGTTTTTTAGGTCTAAAGAAGTTGGACTTAGTATTAAATTATCGGGTGTTGGGAGTGTTTTTAGAAGAATTCAAATTCAGTTCAAGAAGAGCAAGTCAAGTAACAAAAAAAAACCTGAAGTTCACCAATGAGCCCTTCGAGTGGTTTGCAGGACCTTGCCGCCCGCTGGCCGCTTAAGGGTACTCGAGCGGTCATGTCATTCGGGCAAAACCTAGTTTGCAATTTTCTGCATTTTTATATTCCCAAACAACTCATTACTCTCTAATACTATATATACCAAACCAAATTTCGTCCTATAGTGTGTTGAGTCATTATTCATTCAAGAAAACATATTGTTGAAGATTAAATACTCATTCTATATTTCTCTTGCCTCAATCACAATATCAATACATCAAAATTCAAAAGGATCAAAAACACAAATAAACATCTACCAAATATCTTTTGGAGTTCTGAAGATCCAAGAAGGTGACTAAAGTTTTGAATCATGAAGAATGGCTTCGTTATTGATAATCCACAAGGAGAAAAGAAGTTAGGTGATTTTAGAGCTGGTATGGAGCACACAAGTGAGGAGTTCTTTAGTGATTTCAGATTGAGGGTCAAAGTCTACTAAGATTTAGTTGTGTTTGGATTAATTCTACAATTTTAATCTTTTCTAATAAATTATTTACTGGCACGTGTGTTTGGAGGTTTTTTCTCTTGAAGAGTTCTTCAAGGATTTTTCCTTCATATCAATATATTGGTATTGATTCTTTTCTGCTTTGTTATTTATTCTTGATTGATTGTTAGAGTTTAAACGGGTTTAAAATAATCTAGATACAATAATTTGTTTCTTACTGCATGTTATTGTTTGTTAATTTTTTATTTTGCATAGCACTCATANGGAGGTTTTTTCTCTTGAAGAGTTCTTCAAGGATTTTTCCTTCATATCAATATATTGGTATTGATTCTTTTCTGCTTTGTTATTTATTCTTGATTGATTGTTAGAGTTTAAACGGGTTTCAATTCATCTAGATACAATAATTTGTGTCTTACTGCATGTTATTGTTTGTTAATTTTTAATTTTGCATAGCACACATATTCATCCCTTGTAGGTGTTACTTGGGTCGAACCTCGATTATTACTAATATGAACTATTAAAAATCTAAATTTATGTTTTTGAGAATCGATAATCTCTTAAACACAAGTTTGAGATGTTTATTACATCTTTTCTCATCAATTCAACTCATGATATATATAGTTATTAATTACAAAATACAAAAGGACACGTACGATGGACAAAGAGGCACCTTTTAATGTCAACAAATTGAGAGACCTGCCAAGAAACGTCAGGGGTAGCGCAGGTGCGCTCTTTGGCTCACTACATGGCGACGCTGCCATGCAGCTCAGCTGCATTGTGCTAGGCAGTACTTTGTCCTCTTTTTCAGCCTTCTTCCATCCTTCCTTCCATATAATCTCCCGATAATATAATAAAAACTAAATTAATTATCTTTAAAATTTTAAATTCTACATAAAGTAGTTATACATAATAATAAATGAAAATTTTAGTATTCAACCTTGATGAATCTTTAGTTTGTACATATGAGACCGACGTTGTGAAAGCATGTTTGCCAAGAAGATTAAATAGGTAGGCATTATTAAAGAAAGAAAGAAATTAAAATATAATGTAAGCTCTTATCTAATACTGCATACTCAATTTATTTAGAAAGTTTAAATTTTTTTTTTTCACATATTTGGAATTCTAAGAAATCTTATTGTTTCTCTTTCATTTTAGAGATGAAAAGATTTCTTAAAATAAATAAAGTGGAACCTATTAGTCCAAATGTCAAATTATATGAATTTGTAATGACAAAAGAAGAGACGCACTACTCTTTTCATTCCAACTGCTATTTTCGCATTTAATCTCTTTGCTTTATTTTCATGTGAATACAAGTAATGCTTATTCATCAATACTATTAAGCACCAGTCTATATAACAATTGCATGGCATTAAATAATAAATTCATTTAAATACAAAGTCAAATAACTTATTTAATTCAACCTATAAAATGCAGTCACCTAGACTAATGCTAGATAGCATTATTCTATGAATAAACAACATATCTGTTAATTGTATTGAGCTGCCTCACTATACTTTGGGTTGGGCTTTGTTTGATGTTTGGACCGTTTAGTGAAACGGGTTGTGGCCTCAATTGAATTAATATTATTATTCGTACACGTGGCTGATACTCTGCCCTTGGATGCTAACTGTTCATATTACTTGGTTGACTTGGCTCTTTGGGTTATTGACATTCGAGAGCCTTTTATTCTCTCTTCGTCTCTCTATTTCCCTTTTTTCTCTCTGGGTGAAGTTTAGGGCTTCATGGTTTCTTATAATCGTAATCGATCTTAGTGATTTCTTCAATCCTATTCTTTGTGAAGTATGTGTATGGTGTATAGATTAGGGGTTGATTTTTTGTGATTAAGATTCTGTATTTTGAACATTTGTATTGATTCTTGTTTGATTCTTAGTGGATTTAGAGAGCTATATCATTTATGGATGCTCAACGGGTGATTAGGTCTTTGTAACTGAACATCCGAATCCTACGAAGTGAAAAATCGCATGTTCAATGTTCCTTTATGATTCTGCATATTATTTTGTGGTTTGTGAACTTCGATCCTTTAGTATTGTTGATTTGGGGCCTTACAATTGTTTTTACTAATTGTAGAGTCAACTTTATGAATTTTTTTATTGATTTTTTTTTTTTTTTCATTTCAACCTCCACTCTATTTAGAGTATTTAGTTCGTGAGTACTAATATTATCTTATAAGATTTGAAAATTTTTATGTTAATTATTAATCACTGTAACCCTTCTTGTTTATCAGAACTAGTTTCAAACCTTACAAGTTAAAAGATTCCAAAGGGCTACAAGAAGAAAAGGAAGAAGCAAAATCCCATTATTTTTTTCTCAAATATCATTATGTTA
>CAIGRB010169877.1:93399-122165 GCA_903798255.1 Fraxinus quadrangulata | reverse complement strand
AAGCTTCTTAGTCAAGTTACCAGTACCGGGACCGATTTCTAGGATGACGTCAGTGGACTTGATGCCGGATTTCTGAATTATACTGTCAATCAAGAGTGGATTTTTCAATATGTGCTGGCCTTTGGACTTGTGGAAGGGTATGCCACCCTGGAAGTGCGGGTTTGAGGCGGCGGCGCCCGGCTTTTCTTTCCTAATTTTGCCTCCAGCCATTGTATATCGTGAGAAGGGAGAAGAAGATTTGTATATTGGGGAATAGATGGTTTTTCCGCCTAGTTATATGGACCAAAAACGAAAGTCTGGGTTGGATGGGCTGGAGTCAAGTTGAGAAGTTTCCTGCAGTTTATACTTTTGAGGAAATTAGGCCTAATCCTCTAAAAATTGACCCAATTAAATATTTATTGAGTTACACCGAAATGGGCTTTTAACATAGTACAAAATAACAAACGGGCTTTAGTATCGGGTATCAACAAATGAGATAATTTCCACTAGTATCAAATTACCCTACTTTTATCCCAAAAACTTCGAAATACCCCATTCTAATATCTTTTTTTTTTTTTTTCCCAAAAATACCTTTTTGTCATTAAAAATCAAGATCTTACATTTATATCCTTTAATTTTATTTTTTTTCCAAATATACCACCTTATCATTTAAAATTCATTATAATATTACTTTTATCAAATATTCACCATCTCCAATGTCTCAGCCCTGCTTGACAATCATTATTTAAAAAAATTTCAATTCACGTATTCATTTTTAATGACACATTTATACAATAAAATATTTTGTACATAAGCCTAAAACTTTTTCTTATTTTTTAACCAAACATTATCTAAAAAAATTATTACTAAGAATTCAATTTTCTCAAAATAATGGTATTCAAACAAGGGCTTAATTTCATTTGAAGTAACTAATTTGTTACTTATAAAGTAACATGTTTTAATTAAAGAGTAACACACGTGACTATCACCAAAACTCGACATTTTCTAATAAAAAATAACTCAAAAACTATCAATCGACACCTTCCAGGCTTCCACCATCATCGTCATCGCGACGATTGGAATCAATCTCCCGAATACAAACTCCATCTTCAATCCCACCAATATCACCATTAACATTAAGGTAATGCATGTTTTACTTGTAAGGTTACACTTGTTACCACTATTGTAACTTGATATATCCTAGCAAAAAAATAACCCATTGTCAATCGGTGCATTTCACCACCGCCGCCACAATTGGAATTAAGCTCCCAAACACTACCACTATTTTTTTTTTTTTCGACAATCCTTGCCGAACACAACTCAAACACCTCCAATCGGCACCATCGTTGCTCCTTGCTATCTGTATAAAACGTTAATTTTTTAATAAAAAGTAACATAATATATGTTACCTAGATTAATTTTTTTTAATAAAAAAACTAAAATAATTTAAGGATACTCTACAAGTAACGCCATAATACATATGTTATCCTAACATGTACTTCATAAAAAAAATGTTAGTTTATAATGAGCAACTAAAATTTCTAATTTAAAAAATAAGATGTATATTTAAAAATCTTGTCAAAAATTAAGTTGAATGCACAACCATTTTATGAAGAAGTTGTGCAAAATGTTCAAAGAAGACTACTCTCGACCTCAAGACAATTTGTGTGCATGGGTAATTATGATTTTCAAATTTTTTTTAAAATTTTCTTAAAACTCTTAGGCCCCGTTTGATTCTTCCTATTTTCCATTAAATTTTCCAAGTTTCAACTTTTGTCTTGTTTGATAGCCAAATTTTTCTTGACAAAATATTTTCCTCCCAACTCCCCCCACCCCCCGCCCCGTGACCCATTTTCCATGTTTTCATTGAATTTGTTTTCCCATTACTTTGGTGGGAAAATTGTTTTCCTGGTTTTTTTTTTCCCAATGGAAACAAATTATATTACTAATTGTAAAAAAAAAAAAATTCCCTTTAATGGACAATTTTCATGAAAAACAAAGTCAAACGTACAACAAAAGATCCAAAATTTCAACATTTTTCAAGTAAAAAATTATACAAATAAAATACAATTAATTGACAATTCACATGAAAACAATTCTAGACAATTCAATTCCCCGTAATTCATTTTCTTTCCACTCAAATTTCACTCTTGCAATCATACGGACCATTACAAAAAAAAATTGAATTTAAACTTAGATTTAAAGACCTAACTTATAGAATTTGACTCAAATCTAAATCTAAGCAAACCAACCTTTGCTATAAGGCCTGAAATCTATAGGTGCAAGTTGAGGAGAGAGATCTCTCTATCTTGATGAAATTTTGCATGAAGACATCTCTAATTTCGTCCTACTTGCTAGATTGCACCGTTTTAATTGACATTAAACGCGTAACAAGTTGAAAACATAACGATTTTAGCGGCACAAATCACTTGGAAAGTCAGTAAAATCCATCATCCAATTCTCACCATGATAATGATTTATCATAATTAGTAACCCTACACAGTTAAAAAAGAAACAAAAAAGTTAGAATATGAAGGGTAATTATTTTTCAAGAAATCACCAAAAGTGAAATAGATAGGACCATTGACAGCTACTTTTGTTCCCCATGGCACATAATAAAGAAAATCAAGTCATTTTCATCTCACTAAGAGGCCTTATTTTCCTTTCATTCTCACATGCACATGGGATGAAAAGAATATTACCATTTTAGGATATTAGAATTTTATACTAAAGATATCGATAATTTTTTTTATTTAGTTTCGTTGATAGGAAATTTTGTATAGTTCACATCGTTATTTTTGCTCTTCTATTGTGCAAGTTTTTCATTTTATTGATCGAGGGGGAAATAATTCCATTATTAGATTAATGGGGTTTTTGAAGACAAGGATATTTGGTCAACTTGATTTCTTTTTCTTCCATTCTTTATTCCTACTCGACTCGTGATGTTGTTTTTTTTATTCTTTAAATTGTAGTTAGCACAATAGAATAATGTTTTGATAAATTTTAAATCTCATCGTGACTCGTGCAAGAGGAGTCAAGAATTACATATTAACCTAAAACTAGAGCAAATAAAAAAAATAATTATTTTATGTGAATTGTACTATTACTCAAAGAGGTTAAAAAAAAAGTTGGAACTTTGGTCCTTCCCAATTAAAACCTTTTTAGTTTAGATGCAAAGGCAATGATTCAATAGGCAAATTCCTTTTGTATTTCAAAATTTCAATCAATGGAAGCAAGAATTGTTTAGCCATGTGTTTGTTGTTAGATTTTTAAAGTCATGCTTGAACTCATGCAATGCAACCTACATTGAGTTTCCCCTTCATGTTAAAAAATGAGTAATCATGACACGCGTATTTTTATTTTACACGATAATAACTCATCGGTGTTATTAGAGAAAATTATTAAATATAAGTATCGAAAGGGAACGAGCTCGTTCCTTATTAAATGAAATTGTGACTCTAATTTTACTTCGAAATCCTTACCTTGATCTAGAGTATAATTAGTCTATAAATATTAATAAAAGACAAGCATCCTAGAAAATGCTTTCCCAAATATTAATTTTAGTGAAGTACTATTAGATCTACATTATCAAAAGGTGACATTAACTTTTTTTTTTTTTCGGGGGAGCGAATCAGCTTTAAGAAGTCCATGCATGGAGATGAAACTTCTTAAAAATTCACTTAATTAACTCATCCTACGTCGATTCATTTTCTTTCTTTCATTTTTTAGAGTACCCAATTAACTCATGATATTTTTGCACTAGTCTTTTTTCATGTAAGCATGTAAACAGGTAACTTTAAAAACAATCTTTACCCATGTGAGTAACTTAAAAGTGTAGTTTACTTCCTTTTAAGCACAACTGAACGTGTTACTATTTTTTTATTAAAACGATATCTACATTAAAATCATGTTATTATATAATATATTACTGTTTTTATTTTAATATTGTCCTTGTTATTATTGTCATGTACAATGGTGAGGAGGGTTCACCTCTATACATCCCTATTTACCAAATTTGTTGTATAATAACTTGTTAATGAGATTTACCGCCTTCGATAAATTAGCAAGACTTCATTTTATATGAAATAACTCGTGTCCGACCTAGAATACTTTACGAGACAGCAATTAAACTTCTTCGTTAGAAAGAAAATACCACTATTGTTGACAGGTACTCACATGGGAGTGTGATCCATGTAAATGAAAAAGGTCAAAAAATTCATCCCCTCTATTGTGAGAGGTGTGACACTCTCTTTGACAGCATAGCAGAATTGACGAGACAAACGTGTGGGAAATTCAATAACAAGACCAGTTTTTTTTTCTTTTCTACTTCAGGATTATTAGAGAAATGTTGGGTGCACATAAATTGAGCTCGTGACACACCTCTACTAAATAGTAAATGCACAATTGGGACTGCCAATTACTTGTTTTGCAACTTTTTGTGAAAAAAAAAACAATTTATTCTAATTCCTGTATTATCTTGTCTATGATTGGAATTTTTGGTTCATTTTCTGCCATAGGAATAGTCACATGTTATGTACAAGACTAGGGACAAATTTGGTGGGACAACCCTCACATGAATTCATGAGGTAACACTTTGTTTATTAATTTCCTTGAAAATGAGGTACTAAAATTGGAAATATTTTATAGTAATCAAAGATACAAAATATGAAAAATATAACATGTTGCATGTTGAAGCTAGTTTAAGAGAAGATTAATTGAGGTGGTCGAACACACGTCTCGCGTAAAATTAAAGATGTTCTAATTCATAGAAGTGTTGTGATTTTGGTAGAAGAGATGAAAACTAGATGAAAGATGAATTGATTTTAGTATCTAATCATGTTCATTTATTTTAATAAACAGTATATATTCGTTATCTTAAAAAAAGCGACTATATTCACTAAGATTATTTTAGAAATAGAAATAGATAAGATTCTTAGAAATAAAAAAACATGCACCACACAACAAGAAGTTGGATTTTTAATACTTTTTAGATTCATAAAAAATAATAGAATAAATATTAGAATGACCTTCATGGTATTCATGAAAATACCTATATATTATTAGTCGTTTAATATAAATTGGATATAATCATGTCCATTTCAACTTCACTAGCTCTAGCATGTTTGGCTAAGTTTAAAAGTTTTACTCATAAAAAAAATTCTTACAAATAAAAAATAAATAATTTTACTATTCAATAAAATTGAATAATTTATTTATTTTGACGATGAAGTAAAACTTAGCCCCGCTTGACAATCATTAAAACAAAACTCTTTTGTTCCCAAACTCATTTCCAATCACATTCTCACAATAAAATTTTTTGCATGTAAATTTAAATTTTTTTTCTTATTTTTTAACAACACATTCTCCAAAAAATCACTGTTTCAAAACTCATTTTACAAAAAAAAAAAAGAAAAAGAAATAAAGAAATAATCTTAATGGTTGTCAATTAGGGGCTTAATTTTACAAAAAAAAATATTTTATTACTTAAAGACAAGTTATTCAAATAAATTTAACGTCAAAAAGTTACATAAAAATTACTTATTTTTTAAACTTTCCTTGTTTAATCCTAATCTTTTTCAAAATACATTTTTCTCTTTCTTATTTTCTGTCACACATTCTTCAATAAAATAATATTACACGTAAATTCAAAAAATTTATTTATTTTTTAACCACACATTCTCTATCAAAATACAGAGAAAATGTAGCTCAAACATGACAGCCACACCAAATATATGTAATTTTAAAATGTGCTGTAGATCACTAAGCAAATCAAGCAATTATGACTTCAAAAACACAAAAGTCTAGCTATTATGGGCACTAGATGTTTCTACAACATGGAAAAGTTCAATTTGAAAATCATTCAGTCAAAAAAGTGAAAAGAATTTAAAAGGCAGGATTGAAAGATTTATAATATTCGTGCAAATTCTACAGTCACATAAAAGAAAATAGTAAAGAAACTATGTCTATCAATCAATGGATTTGCTTTAATCTTCTTTGCAATTACTTAACTAATTAATTTTCCCATAACCCGACAACAAATCTGATCTCGAGGAAAACAATAGTATTATGTTAATAAAACTGGCAATACAATGCATAATTAGATATAATCATTGTCCATTTCAACTTCACCACCGAGTCTTCGACCCACTTAATGTGTGATTGACATGCAATGTTGAAGACGACTAGACAATATAATCAATAAAATATTATGTTTTTTTTCTTCCTCAATGATGTTTAGTGTTATCAAATTCTCCTTGCCTAAAGTTTTTAAATATTTTTTTTTTTTTGAAAAAATAGAAAAGATAATGATAGTGTATGGTATCAAGAAATAAATCCTACATATGTCCCCCAAAGAATTTATTTTGGAATTGGAGCTGTGGACAATAAATTTGAAGATTGTGTTTAGAAACATTTTCTTATTTTTCCTAGCTTCAAACTTAGTTGTATAAATTGCTTATCAACCCTTCTGGAGTTCCTTTTTTTACATGTCTAGCCTACTTTAATTTTCATTTTATGTCCCACGTAATTTTTTTTAAAGGAAATTCAATGTCCACTCAATCAATATAAAAGTGCCGCTTTCTCTATAGTCTTGTCACACAGTTGTTTAGTTCAAAAAAATTGTTCACTTTGTAGTGTCGTCATATACAACGTATGCAAGATGATCACTTGTTGGCCAGTTTAATCGAAGTTCACTTCTTCTCGTCAATTGTCCACCTAAATAAGTAGACATAACACAAAATAATCACGCATGCATGCAACCATCGTGCTTCTTATTCACAAAGAAAGAAAAATAAGTTTTGCTATTTTTCTTTTTCTTCTTTGTCTTTCTACTTGCACAAAAACTCACTGATTAACTATAAAATCCATTTATTAAGTTTATTTTCTTTTAATAGTACACGCAAACTCATTTTTGACATAAACTCGAAAAGAAATAGAAATCTTGCTTCAAATAGAGGCAATTAATTTTGGATAACCAGGAATTGAATAAAGAAAAATACTCTTTAACAAAAAAAAAAAAAAAATTCAAACCTTTCAAAAAATATGCACATGGGGTCTATCTATTTGGACCCATCCATTTAGACGGTTTAGGGTTCATTTGGATTCGATGTGCATATTTTTGAAAGGTTTGAGATTGTGGATGACAAAAAATGAAGATTAGAGTTGAGTCTGTAAAAAGTGAAAGGTTAGGGATCGCTACTGCAATTTTTCCTAAATAAAAACACACAACCAAAAAACCCTAAGGACCTCCTGTTCACTCTCTTACACTCAACCGCCCACAAAAATAATTTAGAAAAAAAAAAGGCAAACACTATTTTTTCACCTTTCTTAGTACCCCATTAAGAGTACCTATACTATCAAGAAAATATTAAATGTAGTTAGCTGATCAGCTTCACTTCTTGATGATTTCTTGGGGGTGAAATAGGAAAAAACAAAAAAACAAAAAAAAAACTAGCAGTGTAGTGTTTAGTAAAAGGTGGTGTTTTGTCATTAGCACATGGGTTCTTTTCTTGGATAAATGTGAGTAAATATTTTAGCTTTTTTGTTATATATATAATTTGATGGGATCTTATTTATATTTTCTTTTACTGAATATGTTGTTCTGATTCTTTGATTGTTTTTTCAGGGTATTTATGTATATAGTACTATATATATAATATGTGTATAATACTTGTGACTAATATGTAATGACCATTTTTTAGAAGATTATTCACATGGAGCAAATGAAGTAAGAGAAAGTAAAGGAAAAGAAATCAGAATCAGAGAAAGAGAAAGAGAAAGAGAAAGAGAAAAAAGAAATAAACTTCAAGATCAGGTATTGGATCATCCACGGATTATTTTCCATAAAATAATGTTTTACACAGGTATTTGCAAATTTATACAGGGTGTGAATGTACAGTTTTTTAAATTCTTTTATTTGATTCATGGAAAAAATTAGTTTTTGCTGCTGAAATTCCATAGTATTACATGAATTGGCCAAGGTTCTAGTAGCGCTTTTGATATTTATGGATTTTTTTTGTTAAATAAACAGATTTGGAATTGTGGGGTGTGAGGAGTTGGGAGAGGATTGGCTAAAGTGAGTAACATGGAGTTGAGCTGTTTTATTGTAATGTTATTGGGTATTTTGGTTCTTGGGGAAGCAGAAATTTACATTGCGACAATTGAAGGTGAGCCGGTGGTAAGTTATAAAGGTGGTGTCGATGGTTTTCTAGCCACTGCTGTGGAGTCTGATTCTGATGAGAAAATTGATGTCACCAGGTATTTTTAATATTTATTTACCTGACTATATATTCATAAAATTGCTGTGAGTTTGTAGTAGATGCTTTTTCAAGCTCAAGTTGTCTTATGGTAATTCTGCACGCGCCCACATGATTTTACATTTTAGATCATCTTTTAAAATGGTCGATATCATTGTTCTGCGTTAGTCAAATTATTTTATTTGCATTAGTATTAGTGGTTTGCTGGAACATGATCGTCAAAGAAAAGCTCAGAGTATGAGAAAACGGGTTCTTCTGGTGATGATTTCACCAACGTGTCTTTGTCTCATTTACATTTTACAGAAGATGTATCTTAATATGTTGTTTGACCTTAGTTTTAATTTGATGTCAAGCAATGTTTAATTTGTTATCAATAGAATATTTCGAGACAATGTTATGAAGGAAAAGATAAGTCTGACAACCCAAATTTGTGCAAATGCCATTAATTAATTTATTACTATAAAATATGTTTGGTAAAATTGCCTAAATTATTGTATGATATATCTCTCCATTTGGTCTAGTGAAGATTCCTATCTCCTTTTGCTTTCAGTTTCTTGGTGAGTTTCTCTGTTATGATCAGTCCTGATTCATATTGATTGTTTTTGGTGGGTAGTGAAGTTTGTTGGAATTTGGTTTAAAGATTGGAAAATTTAGTTAAGTATAAAACTTGAAAAGTGACTTTGTGTCAACTTCTGCCAAATATTCGAATTTGATTCGATAGTCAAATTATAAATATAAATAGAGTAACTTGTTCTACTGGTCGAGTAGATCGTCGTGATATATTTAGAATTTCAAAACCAGTCCGGATGAATGAGAAATTACTGTCCAAAATTGAAAAAAAAAAAAGAGGAAAAATCGGCTGAGAAATTTGCCTAACTCCATCGCTCGCCTAGCGCTCTAGCATTGAGCTTGTCACTCAGGCGACGGAGTTTCTGATGAACAGGTGTTACTGTCGCTCTCGAGCGAGAGGCTGGCGACGGCAAGTGATGCTTCCTTTCATGAATGTTGCTGAGTTTGGGGCACGATATTTCACTCACAACCTCTCATTTTCTACAAATAGGACCCTTTTGATGTCTATTATATATCCCATATCAATTGCATTGAGCATTATATTAAAAACTCTTATAAAAACTCTCCAAAAATAATTTCTTATAGAGGGAAGAATTTCGTTCGAGTTCACTGTTGCTTGTGGTTTGAAGTGCTTTTATCACAAGTTGTATCTTGGGAGACAAGTGCCATAATCCGTCAGCACCGTTGCGGAACAATTTTGTTTTAAGGAAAAGGTGTTAATCACTTGCCTCAGATTTCATTATTCATCTTTTCTTCATTTTTTTTCTTTCTTTTTTGCTTCTATTTCATAAAGTTTAATAACGCTCCTGCGTATTATACTTAAAACTATTTCTTTGTCACTTAAAACAACCAACCAATTCTCTATACATATCACCAAGAAAATTAACTAGATGCATCATTGTGAAATTTGCACCAAGTGTACCAGAAAACCACTGTACTATGCTTGTTGCATGCTGTGACAGCAAAAGAGCTTCTGTCAAAATAGTTTGTCTAGTAACCAGACAGCCTAGTCATATAATCCTGATTTGGCAACATAGTATAAATGTGTATACCATGAAAATTATGTAAGTGCAAGATTTGATTGTTTTGAAATGGTTTTCCTTCTGCAAGAAAGAAATAGTTGAAGCCTTAAAATCTCCTTTATTTCTCCCCACATGATATCAAACTGGCAAATCTTTTGATTTCTTGATAGGCCTTGATATTTTATGTTGCTCTATATTTGCAAATATACAAATGCACATCTTTTCAAGTTTGTCTGGAAGGAAATAGAAGATGAACCATTCTATTCAAATGCAACTATAGAATTTTATGCAAAAACAACCTTATGGCATCACTTTTGTGTCCACTTAATATTGGGCTAATCCTTTCCAAATTATGTAAATTTGGAATTACTATTACCTCTTGGGTCATTTCGACTGCCTTTGGATTCCTGCTCGGATTTGTTTTCAGAGTAGAACCTATTAGTTGTCTTTACGAGTACATGTTACACACTACACAGTCTTGCCTTGTTTTTGATGTTATTATTACTGCTTTAATGTGTGTCTTTTTATCTGACCTGAGGTTGATCGAGATCCATTTATCTGATTTTTTGTTCTTTCTTTTTTTGCCGCTGCTACAGTGAATTGGTAACATCTTATGCTCACCATCTAGAGAAGAAACATGATATGCTTCTTGGACTGTTGTTTGAGCATGGGACCTACAAGAAGCTCTATAGCTACCGCCATCTTATCAATGGCTTTGCAGTTCACATTTCTCCTGAGCAGGTGATCTTCTCTCTTTTTTATTGTCGTTAATGGAGCTGATTGACATTCAATACTCTGCTCGTATTACTTACACAATCAATTTATTAGTAGGCAGAAATACTTAGACGAGCACCCGGTGTGAAATCTGTTGAGAGAGATTGGAAGGTGAGGAAACTGACAACCCACACACCCCAGTTTTTGGGGCTTCCAACTGGAGTATGGCCTACAGGAGGTGGCTTTGACAGAGCTGGAGAAGATATTGTGATAGGATTTGTGGATTCCGGTATTTATCCACATCATCCAAGCTTTTCAACTCACAATACTGAGCCCTATGGGCCTGTTCCAAAATACAGAGGAAAATGTGAAGTTGATCCAAACACCAAGAAAGACTACTGTAACGGGAAGATTATTGGAGCTCAACATTTCGCCAAAGCTGCTAAAATGGCTGGCGCGTTTAATGCCGAAATTGATTTTGATTCTCCCCTTGATGGTGATGGACATGGAAGGTTTGAGTTAATCACTTTGATAATGGAATTTCATCAAATTATTGTGCTCCCTTATTCTTCTGTGCCCTGAACACCATGTTTCGAAAAGGAAGCTGCGATAAGCAATATATTTGATGCTTGAATATTGGGCCTTTGTTGCACCAAGTTCTAAATATCACCATATATCTTCATACTCTGTGTACCTTTCCAATCCAACAGCCTGCAACCTACCCCTGGGTGTGCAGGTACAAAAAATGTTCTTGTGGAAGATATTTTAGAAACCCAAATTTGCATCTTATGCAAGGCAAAATACTTTTTCCTGCAGACAGGGTTTTGTCTCGGAGTCATATCTTTTCCTATTGGGATGTAAAGCAACTTCATGTTCTCTTATCTCTTATTTTTCCCCTAACCTGATCTGTACTGTTCAATTTAATTGCTATCCTGGTGTCTTGATTTCAGTTATGAACTTACGTTTCATGGAGTACTTGCTTCATAGACAATTCTTATCAAAAGAAATGACAAGAAAGAAAGGCTTTTCATAGACATTATATTGCAAGGAATTGATAAAGAAATGAAGACGGCTTTTCAGAACAAATATTTTTCTCTTGTAGTTTCTGTTCCAATTCAATCTTATTTATGTTATGGGTTGCTTAATGTAATTGTTGTGATTACGTGGAACTTATCTCAACAATATTTTTACCAGCCACACAGCAGCTATTGCAGCTGGAAATAATGGAATTCCAGTGAGAATGCATGGATTTGAATTCGGAAGAGCAAGTGGAATGGCACCTCGTGCTAGGCAAGTTTTTTGACGGCACTCACTTACAAAACTGCGATGCATATCTGTTACATCTTGTTTTCTCAATGACAGATATTCTTCTGACCATTAAAATGTTCCTGTTTGTTCAGGATTGCTGTCTACAAGGCGCTCTACAGATTATTTGGTGGTTTTGTTGCAGATGTAGTTGCTGCCGTTGATCAGGTATTTGGATATGTGAAAATGCTGACATGTAAATATTGGAGGACATGAAGATGACCGTCCTTGCCGTTTTTCTGCTGAGATTACATATGGTTTCTGACTAACAAGCAGCTTACATGAATTATTTTTCCATTCTATTTGAATACTTTCTTTTGCCCTGAAATTTTTTCTCTTGGTTGCTCTTTTGTTTTCTCATCTTTACCTTTTCCCGGGTGGTGTTGGAAAGCTTTTGGTATAGGAAGAGAGATGTGATGATATGTGAGAGAGAGAGAGAGTGAGAGCACAAAGAAAGGAAGAAAGAAAGTAGTTTAGGATCTGCCATGTTTAGAAAAAAATGATCTTTTCAATGTCTAAAATTGCTTACAGATTGGACTATGAAAGTTTCTCCTTGTACTTTTGGAAAAAAAAAAATGAAATTATTTGAAGCGATCATGGTAAAATTTACGAGAAAAGTACAAAAATTTCAGTTTGCTAGCAAATTTGTTGTTTTCATTGTTTATTTGAAAACCCAAGAGAGTTGATAATATGTTATGATTAGTTTCAGGCATTTTATACTATTAAAAGTGGCTGTATCAGACTGAAAGATGCACATCATTATGTCTATTCATCATAACAACTCTCTCTTATTTGCTAGTTGCAGAATTGTGCAAAGAACTGAGGACTATAAAATTTACAGCACTTAGATGCTGACGAGAAAACCATCCTTGACATTGCAGCAATCCTAACAGAAACAAGTATATGGTCTGACCTATATTACGGTGGCTGGATCATCTTAGAAGCCAAAAATGTCATTGACTCTTCAATCTAAAACTGAAAGCTTTACCCAGTCCTACAGTAGTAATAAATTGTAAAATAAACTTATAGTTGGAGTGACATACAGATAACAACTATGTGTGTAACATTCTTAATTAAACAAGGTTCTGACTCCCAATTGCAAGAGCAATAATCAGTTAAACAAATTTGAAACCCACACAAGAAAACAGAGATTTATAATGGTTTACCCTCAATGTGAGGGTTGTGTCAACTTGTTGCTACAGCATACAAGGTTTCATTACGAAGAGGAAGATTACGATGGTGATCTCACTCTTCTCTGTCTGTGTTTCTGAAAATTCTCCTAAAAATTCCTTTAGATAAGTAGGAATAGTAGATCGACATAATACCTGTATATAGCTAGGAGATAAGACTCAGAATGATTAGGCTTCACAGGGTCCAACATTAGCGACACATTCTGTGTCAGTTAAATAATGAAAGAGAAAACATGGACATAAATGTTTTCCACATCATATTAGTGATATTTATTTTATGTGTATATATACTGGGTATCATTGTTGTGAAACACGATAGTAATTTTTTACAGGCTGTTCATGATGGTGTGGACATTCTGAATCTCTCAGTGGGGCCAAACAGTCCTCCAGCAACGACAAAGACCACATTTTTAAACCCTTTTGATGCTATGCTTCTTTCAGCTGTGAAAGCTGGAGTTTTTGTTGCACAGGCATCTGGAAATGGAGGTCCTTTTCCCAAAACCTTGTTGTCTTATAGTCCATGGATAGCATCTGTAGGTGCTGCAGTTGATGATCGAAGATACAAGAACCATCTGACCTTGGGAAATGGGAAAATCTTGGCTGGACTTGGTTTATCACGTAAGTTTTATGCATTTCATCTCAAGCCATCTAAATTCTTAACCCACCTTATGGACACTGCTTGCTCTGTCAAATTTCTTTAATATTGTTATGTTTGAAGAATAAACGTTGGTATTGAAGTTAGAAATGTTTCACTCATTGTTTGGTTTAAATATATTCTCATTATAATTTAAAGGCAAAGTCTAATTGTAATTTAACTACACATTTTGTCAAACCCACAACTACTATCCATATATCCACCACTCATTTCTATCAACTTATGATTTCAACAACCTATAGTTTCTCCAGACAGACATTTAGTTCTTTTATATTCTTAAAGCAATCATGAATGATATTTCTTAAAATCTTACCCCTCATTTCTATCAACTTATGATTTCAGCGACTTAATTAATGTGAGATGGGCACCAAACATACACGATCAGAGATTTTCTAATTATGTTTGGAATTAATTACAGACAAGTTTCATTAGGAGTCTCATGCTGTAATCATTTATTTTCTCTATTGATTTTATTTCTTCACTGTACTAATTTCCTCCCAATTTGTTTAGTAGAATTCTCCCAGTTTCACTTAATTCAGTCTCTGCTTTTCTTAAGCTCGTGTGTTAGTTATTCTTCCACCCTTCCTGCAGCTGCCACGCATGAAAATAGAACATTTACCTTGGTAGCAGCTAATGATGTGCTGCTGGGTTCCTCAGTTGCAAGGTATAGTCCTTCTGACTGCCAGAAGCCAGAAGTTTTGAACAAGAACTTGGTGGAGGGGAACATTCTTCTCTGTGGCTATTCCTTTAATTTTGTCATTGGTACTGCTTCAATAAAAAAAGTCTCACAAACTGCTAAGAGTCTTGGCGCAATTGGTTTCGTTCTAGCAGTGGAAAATGCTTCTCCAGGAACAAAATTTGATCCTGTTCCTGTTGGTATTCCTGGAATCCTCATCACAGATGTTAGCAAGTCCATGGTAAATATTATGCTTCTCTTTGTTACATAGAGCATATTTGGCGAAGTTTCAACGGTTTACTAATAAGTGAATTAGTAACTTTTAAACCATGGGAAGAAGGGAATAGTTAGTTTCTTTTCCTGGTTTTTGTCTTGTCTCTGCTGCAAGTTGTTGGTTTCCACTACATTTGCATTTTTTGGTGTATATTTTACTTTAATAAATTGTTCCTACAGTTCCCGTCTTCAATTTTCTTCTCCTTTTGCTTGGTAATTATATTCGTAGGAACTTATAGACTACTACAACATCTCTACACCAAGAGATTGGACTGGGCGAGTGAAGAGCTTCAAGGCAGTGGGAAGCATCGGGGACGGTCTGAAGCCTATACTCCACAAGTCTGCTCCACAAGTAGCTCTGTTCTCTGCTCGAGGACCCAATATCAAAGACTACAGCTTTCAAGATGCAGATCTCCTCAAACCAGATATATTGGCTCCTGGTTCTCTAATTTGGGCTGCCTGGGCTCCAAACGGAACAGATGAGGCAAACTACGTTGGTAAAAATATTCATTATACCAATTTACTCACCTTATTTTTTTCAGGAAGCATCGGTCAACCTATAGGGTGTGTAGCAGCTTGATCCTCACTTTTTGGTCTTCAACGTTTCAATGTAGTTGCAGTTGTAGTCCTTGTGGATTGTCTCCAATCAATTTTCTATTAAAATGGCATGTGCAAAGCACGTGAGGCACTCTTGTGAGGGAAAAATAGGTAGAAAATGATTAAATTTATTAATAAATAATTAAATGAGGAAATAGAAAGAAAAGGAAAAGGAGAAAAAAAATTCTGTCATCCCCTCCAAACAGAAATTGCCCTATTACTATTTTAACATAAGATTATATGTACACTTTCCACAAGAACGAATGGCTGCAATAAATTGATTGAGTGCCAAAAAGCTTCATTACAAAGATTGGGGATCAAGTTCCTAGGAGAGCTATAGGATGGAGACTAAGAATTTTCACGTCTTATGCAACTCTGAATATCATATTGCTTGGAGCAGGTGAAGGATTTGCTATGATATCTGGAACCAGCATGGCTGCACCACATATAGCTGGAATAGCTGCTCTCTTGAAGCAGAAGCACCCTCACTGGAGTCCTGCAGCTATCAAATCTGCCTTGATGACTACATCAACTACCCTTGACAGGGCAGAGAGACCACTTCAAGCTCAACAATATTCTGGATCAGATACTCTGGCTCTGGTCCCTGCAACACCTTTCGACTATGGGAGTGGCCATGTCAATCCTAGAGCCGCTCTAGATCCGGGACTTGTTTTTGATGCAGGTAATTTAATCTACTTTCTTGTTCCGTGATATTGATAACTGGCAACTTAGTGCCGGCTAACCACTGTATTGTAATGGAAATAAAAGATTTACTTGTTAGGGATTAAGCCCTAATTCCAACCTTGATATCAATGAGACCAAGAAGAAATCATAAAAATGCAAAGTGAACTAACATATTTGTGGTGATTCAGAGAGCCAAGTCCACTTGCCGATGCAAGTTTCAACTGAAATGGAAATTTATTTTAAAACAGAGATCACACGCTACTCTCTCATTTCTCTCTCACAAAGGAAAAAATTCTCCTTAGATACCCTTATATGGCAAGGAAACTTGGGCGACCTAAGACGAAGAGATGAACAATACAATTATGCTCCATATAGTCCAACATTATTTGGGTTAGTTTCTTGTGCAGTCAATATGTTGGACATTTGTTAACTATACAGTCTGGCCTGGGGACCGCTGTATTCTCTATCCATTAGATTCAATACACTTCAGTTTTGCACTGAATGTCTTCCGAGATAGTGTACCAAACCATCATATTCAGGTTGGACTTTGTGGAGCCTAATTATAGTGTACAACAGTATAAAGGATTTATGGGGACCTGTTTTGAGTGTGAGATGCATTAGAAACCTAGTAATTTTTTCTCTATCATATTAGGCAAGTGGACGTAGCTCTCACTTTGAAGGTGAACGACTAAAAATCCATGTGTTATCTTTGCTTGTTTTTGGGCTTCCATTATATTTATTCTTGCAGTTGAAAGAAGGCGTAAGGGCTTAATCCTTGACAACTCCTATTTGATTAGATCCTATAAGCTGGATATTCTCGGTCAACATCAATTACCTGTATATACTTTAATTTTGTCATAGGGTTAGTTGTACTTAACCTATCAATGGTTCTTTGGTTTTCACCCTAACCTTTATGGTTTTTCTAAAATGGAATCCACCCCTCCACTGTCAAATATTTTTACAGTAGTGCTCATTAATTGGAAAGATTGTTTATGTTTATCTCATGTTCTGGTAACTTATAACTTTGTAGGATACGAAGACTACTTAGGGTTCTTGTGCACCACACCCGGAATTGATGCTCACGAGATAAAGAACCATACGAATTCCCCGTGTAATTATACTCTAGGCCATCCGTCAAATCTCAACACCCCCTCAATCACTATTTCGCATCTCGTAGGAACTAAAACAGTCACACGCACTGTGACAAATGTTGCCCTGGAAGAAACCTATGTGATCACTGCAAGAATGGCACCTGCAGTTGCCATTGAAACCAGCCCTCCAGCAATGACTCTACGGCCCCGTGCATCACGGAAATTCTCCGTGACGCTCACTGTTCGATCAGTCACTGGATCCTACAGTTTTGGGGAGGTTTTGTTGAAAGGCAGTAGAGGACACAAGGTAAGGATTCCTGTTGTGGCCATGGGTTATAAGCGATAGGCAGGTCACAAGTTAATGGCATGTTTTGGCTCGCAGTACTGAACAGTCCAATTTACCTACCAAACATGTCATTGTGTCACTGTTAGGGGATTCTTTTTGGTCTGAAAAATAAGATTGCATAAAGGTCAGATGTACTTCAACGAGCAAATATGTAAGAAAAGATGTAAAGATAAATAGTACGAGGTCTAGATGTCTCGTTTCGTCCAATCCAGTTACTTGTGCTTATTTGTTCAGTGATATGGTGAGAATGCTTTGATTCCCCACTATGTTGGAAGTAGCTTGGGTTTTAACTTTCAAGGAGATTGATAGAGTTCGATATCCTTCTCTACTGTATTTTCGACTTCTCTTGTAATTACTATTTATAGTTAGCTAAAGTATCATATTTTTTTGCATTTGCAATATTCTCTGAGGATTGTGTTAAATTTCAATTTACTTTCCTCCTTGCAACATGAACAATAAATATTGGGATTAAATCTTATGTAGGAAAATAATAATTAATAATATACAAGGCTTTGAACTACTCTTGTTATGACTAGCCTTTTAAGATAAATTTTCAAGACTCAAATAGTATGATAACTTGAAAGAAAAGGAGAGGGTAAATTAAGGGCTATGTTTCTCAATCTTTCACGAACATAGTTTGATAGTGCACGATATGCAAGCATAGACTAGACAGGACATGCAATCGCACAACATAGTTTGAGATTGTCAAAAATAAGAAAGAACAAGAGATCTTTACTGCAAAATTGTCAATATATACTCTGATTATGGGAATTCTACTTGAAAGAAGAAACATTGGGAAATCATCACTATATTAAACAACAGAAAACTGTCCCTGCTGGGGCCATATTTGCAACTTCTACAAAGGTCACCCAAACAGTGCAACACAGTTTTTGTCCAGATATGGGAATGTAATAAATGGCCCAAAATGGAGGAAAAAATTTAACACGAATCACCGTCCCCAAGGAAGCAACATTGGCAGCAAAGTTCACTCATCAGCTCGGATTAAAATCACATTCGCAGCTCTGCCGGTTGCCCTTGCAGTAAAAAAGAAGCCATCTTAGGGAGCGTACTCGATGCTATATCATGAGAGGCACACAACAACGAGAATGGAGACGGACAGGTCGAAAGAAACTCTTGAATCAACCAAAGAATCAATACTTGATATTGTCACTCCACTCAAATTGATGTATAATTAGGGAAAATGAGCATCAAATTATCAAGGGTTTCAGGTAAGAATTTCCTTGCAAACAAGTAACAAGGTCGCTGATTTCCATTCCATAAGCATGGCCTAATCTGAATTTCCTTCTGCAGCACAAAAGAATGACCGTCTTCTAAATACAAATATTTTTTTGAAAAAAAATCGTCAAAGAAATGTGTTTCGTGAAAGATACTAACCACTTCTTCACTTGTAACGTGCAGACTCTCTGTAATAGACTACAAAAATAGTGGAAAGGAAGTGTCAATATAGATTCATTTGCCAACAAAAGCAAAAAATAAAAAACTTAGATGCAACATCGACGCAACATTTTTGCTCATTAAAATGATTAGATTGCGAGGTCATAGTGTCACAAATTTGCAGTTCCAACAAAGATGGACTTGATGTTACAGATGCAGATAAGTTGATGAAAATAACTTGCTTGTCCAATATAATTCTCAGAGGTTTTAACAAAAACTTGACTATGTCTCCTCAAAAAGTGCAGTATCTGCGGGAAATGTGCCTAAATAACTCCTGGGATAAGGTGGGACGTTGCACTTAAGAAAAACATAAAAGGCTTCAAATGCAATTAATTAAAAGTTCAGAGAAAGCTTAGCAGTACTGTAATATTTCTCATCAGCTCATAAGAAACATCCTGCTTGCGATATGATTTTGGATGCCACTTCCCTTCAGACCAATCCACGTGTGTCACTGACCAATTAGCAATTCCAGCTGGATCAAGCATCTGAAAATGCAAGGGGAAACTATTTCCTTTAATGATTTAGAAAAAAAGAAAGAAAAAAAGAGACTGAAAGTTGTCTTAAACTCAAACTAATAACGCAGATATTAACTATTCTCACATGGAAAAAAGTAGGCAAATAGTGTTCATCAGAATAGCAGTTGCGTCCATATTCCATACCTGGCTGTTGCAATTGGAAAAATTGATGTCAACAAGTGGTTCAGTGAACCATATAGAAAAGTATAACTTTTGAACAAAATAATCCCTAGCACAAATATATTGTATTTCTGTAAGTTGTCCAGAAAGAGATTTATTCTCAGGTTCATAAAATAAGTGAGATAAGCCCAACCTAAACTAATCTATCACCAAATCAACAACGAAATAAGTCTTCCAGCAAAAACATAAACCCAAAGATTACAGCTATTTTCTCACATGAATAAAAGGAGTAAGAATTTGCAATGCAATTAGGATGGGCTTATAAGCTCGGCAATATGGTATATATAAAGACCAGTTTATGAGTGAGAAACGGTTCAACTTACCTACAAAATATACCAAGAAAAACCTAAGAAATATACTAAAAATCAAAAGTAAGAAGAGCAAAAAGAAGCTAAGTTCACCTTGCAATAATCCCTGAATTTGGTATAGTAGAGACTATCAGCCATAACTATAACCGCATGTTGCCGCTTCATTGTGAACCACTGAAATATTCAAATAAAGTCCATCATAACAAGGTAATTTAAGAACTAAACGCAGAATGTCAAACACTCGGTCCCTCCAAAAGGAGACAATAGATGTGTGCACGAATTAAATAACTCGATGGATATGTTGGAAACTAAATCTACAAGGAGTTATTATTTGAGAATCGATATCTTAGCTCCAAAACCTATTGCCTTTCTCCCCAGGAAAATTATAAGATTACGTGTTGATCTCCAGCCAAAAATTATAAGCCTTTTTTTTTTCATTTCTTATTTTGCAGTTACAATAAATTTAGCAATCAGAATTTCATATATGGTGGCAAAAATATCAAATATATCAGTTTGCTTCCGTTCATTAACCAATTATCCATTTCCAAAAATTGAATAATTGCCAAACTATAAATATTTCCTTATTATGAGCCAACAACCACACCTGTGCACCCTTACGAAAGTCTTTCTTTTCAACTTCGGGTAACATGTGTTCAGAATACCTCCCACTTCCATGTGGACCAGGATCCTCAAAGCTGCAAAAAAATAATAATAAAATAATAATAATAAAAAACGGATTACTGCTATCCAAATATAAATTCCTTCAAGATAAAAGCCATAAAGAAAGAATCAAACCAAACAAACCAGTATAATTAATATTTTTAGCAATATAAAACTCATTTTCCAATATAAAACTCACCCCTCTGACTTGCAGGGGAACCGTGCAAAATAGTTATTATATTGGGGAAATATATATAAAAAATATATATATTACACTAGAAAATTTGGAAGAATATATAATATGTGGTTGCTTTTATACAAAGTTAAATAAAATCTTTACTTAAGGAGAAAAACTCATGTTAACCACTGCCAATGTAAATGAAAATATATACCTGTTTGGGCTCCATTAAAACTTTATAGATCTTGTAATTTTTATAGATACTGTAACGGGAAGATATAAATACTGTTTGGGCTCCATTAATACCAAGCAGTATACTTTATAGATCTTGTAATTTTTCTGAATGATGTTATGTTCTCATTTTCCTTCCATCCAACTTTTACTAAAGTATTTATTTTAGACATTTCATATTCCACTTTTGATGTGTAATTTATTATAATGTAACATTACATATTCCACTTTTGATGTGTAATTTTATTTTAGACACAAACATGAAACTTAAAAATTTTGATTTTTGTATTACAAGCAAGAAACTTAATTTTTTTTTGCATCACATAGTTTAATGTATTTGATTCCATTTTTCATATTATTTTTATTAAGCGACTAAACTAAAAATGAATCCGCTTGGTTAAGATCTTGACTGCATCATGGTAGCTACCCACAAAAGTTAATGATATGGAACAAACAGCAGGCTTGCCTGTCTATGAAGCTTGTATTTGTATACATGAGATAGTTGTACACATAGTCAAAATCACGCAATGGTATGCAACTGCATTTCAGAAAAGCATTTAATCAGTAAATGAAAAGTGATGAGTTCTCATGGTAGAGAGAAAAAAAGGACTTGAAGACAATATTATCATCCAGGCACCTGTCAGATAGTAGAACAAAATGCTGGTTGTCAGGATCTTTGAGTGCATTCGATAAAAGCCTTCTTTCTGCATCAACCATTGAAATTTTTCCCCAAACTACCTGTAAATAAGAACCAGCAATATAAATGTTCAGCATTTAAGATTATATTGTAACATGTTACATTAGGAAAAGGAAGTACTACAATGGAAGAATATTCAAGCCTTGTTTGGCACATAGTTTTTTAAAATCATCTCCCCAAAAATCATTTTCAACAACTCATTCTATTGGACTCACAACTTTCCCCCACTTTCTAACCACAGATTCTCAAAAAGAAAAAAAAAATCACTTGGAAAAATCTGTGCCAAACAAGCTTTTTGTCAGTAGAACTACAGTACCAATATTATAATACAAAAATCATTCTGCATGAATTATAAGTTTGAAATTGCACACCCATTGAGGGTACACAAGTTAGCAGTAACAAACAATGCACAATTATTAGATTGTGTGAGGATCTCTAGATCTGCTAGTCTCATGTACAAAATAACTTTTATTATATATACCTCGACGAATACAAGTCTATTTAAATAATCTTCCTTTTTATTAAGGTTATCATATTTCTCATCTTATGTGCCTTTTTCCATGAATTACATCTATCAATGATATAGATAATGAATATTTTTGAAATCCTAAGAGAAAAAACAATTTTGTGGATCCCTTGACATTATTCCTAAAGCTCATTTGTTGCACTACAATTCAAATTTAAACTGCAGCTCAAGATTAGGCAAGACAACAAGTCTGAGGACATATTGCGGAAAGGAAAACAGCAGGCCCAATCTTATCCATTCATTTTTCAAGAATGACCTCTAAGCTTAGAAGATTATAAAATGAGAACGCAAAAGGAACAGCCTGACCTACATTTAGATAATAAGGTTCTTCAGTGAAACATGAAAGGACAGGGAAGAGAGAGGAAAAAGAAATGGCAAGATTCCTCACAAAATGATATCTATGGCTTCCCAACCTGATATATGACTAACTCAAATAACACATTAACATCTTAGGCACTGCGGGTTTGCATGTGCATGTGTGCCTCTGGGTTTACATTGATGTGACTATAGTTATCTTGAGAAAAAAACATAAAGATGCTGATAATCAGATACTTCAATAAATGTTTATAAAAACCACAAATTCTAAGCTCTCAAAATATAAGCATCTGCTACAAACAAGCTAATAGCAAGTTTATATTTCAATATGACCCATATTATCAATTTTTTGGTAGTATGATAAAAAGCTTAACTTCCATAAGAGCCTCCATAGCCTGGATAAATCAAATAAGAACAGAATTAGTGTTGACAAAGAGGTAAACCTTGTCACTACGAATTTCCCGATTGATGAAATAACGACTAAAATGGACTGGTTTTTGCTTAGATGCGTGCACATAGACAGAGAATCTTCCTTCATGTCCCTGCCAAAATAAATGGGAACAATGTGGAAAAAATTTCAGTAAATTGAATAGTAGAAATTCATATACCATCCATAATTATAGACTGTGAGTAGGAATACAAAAGACATTTATGTAACGTGTAATATCAAAACTATAGAGACAATAATAATGACCATAAACGTCTGGTAGTTGCATTTCAAGAATTTGTGTTGCACTTTAATTTGTTAAAAAATGTGCCTTTTCTGCTACCTTAGCCTCTTACGAAAATCTCATCCTTCCAGTTCATTGCGAATTGGGATCTTACTTTTAGTGGTAACATCAAAATTTCTGAGCCTTATGTCAACTCATGGAATTAGTGCTAATCCCCATCAATTGTTGATAGTGTAGCAAGAGTACCGTCTTAATATAGTATTTATCAAGAAACATGCAGCATCTGACAAATCTTGTTTGCAATCTCATGCTGCAAGCTTCCCAAGGACAAAACTCAAAGACACTTGAGCCAGTGAATTAAAAAGAAAAGGTACATTGTTAAACATGTCAAATTTAGGGGGAAAAAAAGGAGCCCTTCCTTAATTTTGCTCCATGTATATGCTCGGTGACATTTTCCTTTGGCCATAATATAACATAAGCAACTGCTATGTCTCAATTACCAATCCTTGGCTTTAATAACGAAAATGGGGAGCAAACTTGGAGGCTCCTCTGAGGATAGCAGAGGGCTCAGATATGAACACCAAAATAGTTGGCTAAGAAACCAACTCAAGAAAAAAATAACCATCATCAGGACCTTTGCTCTTCTTTTATTATGAGACAACCAGGTGCAGTTAATACAATCATCTAGGAAGACAAACTGCAAATGAAAACTTTAAATTTGCAAAGCAATGTATGTTCTTATTCTAGTTAAATCTATATTCCATGTTCTTTCTAGCCATCAATGTGGTTTGTCATATAGTCCAGTCAAAATGTTACTCTCTCAATTAGAGGTAACTACTATAATTTTCCATCAACATCGGTTCTATTGTCGATATGGATACATCAAGATGAAAATTTAAGGTTAAAATATTTCAGAAATATTTGAACTTTCATCTACTTCATAGATACATTTAAAAGAGCACTTATACATTGTCAGATAATGAAAAGCATATTGTCTATTTGCATACAAGCAATCAACAGAAACTCTAGAATCAATACATTGCACACCTGGGTGTTCAGTTGATGTGATTTTTCCAACTTGTGCAAAACCATAAACACCCCACCCACCAAAACAACAAAAATTAATAAATAGCTACCAAAAGGAAAGTCACATGCACCTCAAGATGACCAAGTACGGTGTGGCTAAATGCTTGTTTCATAGAAATACACAAAGTAACAGAAGGCATCAACAAGGCAACTAGCTTGGAATGTAAGAAAAGAATTGCCACAAGGCCCATAACAAAATTTGACTACAAACACCATCGTGAAGTTGAAAATAAGAATGGCTAAAAACACCCTTGCAAAATTTTTGTTCTAAGAAGAGTAGGAAATTCACTACCTTGTTTAAAAAGTTTAACTTTAAACAAACAAACGGAAACGGCGCACAAATGCATGATTGATAATTGAACATGTTTTCTTTTCAAAATGTTTTAAGGGAATAAGAACTTTCCAATCAAAGGACAGTCCAAGACGTATATAAGCAAATTTCATAATTTTTCATGTGCATCAAGCTTCACTTCAGCCTTCCCAAGGTTGGATGCTCTTGCGAATAAGTTATTGTGTACATCCAGATTTCGTTTTAATAGTTATCCTTCCAATTTTCTTTCTACCCAGAAACACAAATTAAGAAACTTATGATGAGCTTAGCCCTGGTCCCTGGTCCTACCCAAACTCAAGGAAAACGTTATGCTGCCTTCAGAATTCCAAATACGACCTAATACGTGATCGATCATCGGTCAAGAAGCTATATACTACATGGATCACTCTTGCCCAATAACAACATTGATACATGCATAAAGTCTCCATCAGAAATTATATTTATTGACTCAGAAACTCCCATCTTGCACAAAAAAGTTGATTTCATACATTTACGAAATAAGTAAATGATAGAAAAATAATAATTAGCTAGAAAATGTAAACAGAAGAATCTAAATAACATCAGAGGTTTCAGCACTTAAAGAAAAATGCTACCTGAAAAAAATTGTCCCACAGCTTTTCAAAAGGTAAAGCACCCGGTGTCAGAAATAGGAATGCAATTTTGGAATCCTCTGATAAACTAGGATGCATACTCAGGATATCTCTAATTACAACATGAGATGCAATCTCATCGTCGGTTAGTTCCCTCATAGGAGCAGGTGGAAGCCAATTAGATAATGCCTTGCAACCGTGAGAAGAGAATACATAGCACGATGTGGAATTCTGGGGAGGATAAACATAAGCACAAATTAAGAACAAGATGACTAAAGAAACGAGTATGATAATCCATGTTGGCTTCTTTAAGTTACTGCGGTGGCGAGACACGGGCAATATTTGCATGTCCTTCACGCCTAGACGCCACATCTGAGCCATTTTCATTTAGAAATGATGCATCACGGTTTAATCTCCAAAAGAACTTTATCTTTTCCAAAGTTCACGTCAAGACCAAATGCACTTTAATATGATTAACATATCAGCCAAAGATAGATCATCATATCATTGCATTCAGTAAGAATCTGAACCTGCACGCAAACAAATGTGTATATGTGACAAACCACCAAATTGCAAAAATATCGGACTCTTAAATATGCCCGATTTGCAGGTGAAAATAATATTTGAAGCAAATCTATGTCACTAAGCAACATACAAAATGTGATTCCATTTAAATATCTAGGATTCAAAGTCAACATACAACAATCAATCCACATCAAAATTCCAATCCCACTAATCATCCAACAAAATTTTCAAGTTAGTAGAATCCAACTCCAAAGAGCAATGAAAAAGTGGGAAAAGGAAAAACATGAGGAAAATCAAAGAGTGACAGCTATGGCACCTGAATCCAAGATCCCAGGTGCTGAGCATTGATTGAATAAAAAATAAAAATAGTACCACGAGAAAGCTCAATTAGAGGATGAAACTTGTCAAAATCCTAGGCTCTAGGAGATTCAAATTACCTAGGACACCCAACAGAACGGCAGAACCCCCAAATCCATAATAAAAATAATTTCAAAAAAATAGTTCCAGCAAAATAGTCAAACCCAATTTGCGCCTGTAAATCAAATCCATAATTTGCAAACCCTTCAAATTACAATTTGAATCTACTCGCACAAAAACTAACACCTGCGCAAAAGAATATTAACATAATATATATTTGATTTGAACTATGCTAACGGTACAGTTATATGTTCAAAAAGGGGATTATACCCAAACACACACACAAATAAATGCAACCTGCATTGCATTTAATGAACACCCCCCTCCAAAAAAATAAAAAGAAAGAAAGAATCACAAATCAGAACAAAATACCCCAATAAAACTCAAATTCTATAAACACCCAAATCCAAATAAAAACCCACAAACAAATCCTTATTGCTGCCAATAAATTGACAAAAGCAACAAGTAATACCTAATTAGTTGAACAGTGTAAGCTCGAAGGAGATCGAGAATTTGAATCTTGAAATCCAATGGATCCGCAAATGCGCGTGCACAATTATAGCACATGTGCTCAAGATCTAGGGCACATGGAATAATAGAACCAATCAGAGCAGAGCAAGAGTACGTGTATGCGTGTGTAATTATATATAAATGGAGATGAATATTTGTGTGTTACGTATGGGAAATTTCAGAGTTGAACGTTAATTGGCTGCGTCCAAAATTTTTCAGCCGGCAATTTTTACAAATTTTCAATTATTTACTATCGTTTCCTAATTGATTAATTTAGCGTGGAATAGAAAGGACGAACCCAAACGCAGGGAGAAGCGCGTGGTGAGAGGTCCGTAAAATTAAGTCTTGTTTGGTATGAATTCTTTAGAATTCAATTTTTTTTCAAACTTATATTCAATAACACATTCCATCCCAACTCGCAATTATTTTCTACTTTTTTAACTTCACCAAAAAATTATTATTTAGTTACATCAATGGTCATTGAAACTTAGGAGTAATTATGTCACAAAGTGTAACGAATATTTAGCTGACATACACTTTTTTCTACGTGTCACCATTTACTGTTAACACATCACCAAATAAAATTATTATTACATCAAGACAGCAAAAAATATTTCAAAAGCGAGGTTTATTGTAGATTTAAAGTCCAAAGTTCTAGTCAAAATTTGAAGTTAGATTTTGTTTTTCTGTGTATAAATTTTCAATTCCTAACTCTCCAATTTTTTGAATGATGTGATGAATAACAATGTCCGATAACATGTCACTTAATGATGTTACGTAGGATCTAATGTTAATTTTCACTAAGTGTTCGTTAGATTGCAAGGGTGAAAAATAGGTGGAAAGAAAATGAATTTTAGAAAAAGTAATTGGCTAGAACCTGTTTTGTGGGGAATTATTAATTAAGTATATTTGATTGATGTAATTTTTCACCAGGAAAATTTTAAAATTTTGGATTTTTTGTATTTGTTTGGCTTTATTTTACATGAAAATTGTCCATTAAAGTGATAATTTTTTTTAAAATTAGTTATAAAATTTGTTTCCATTGTTAAAAAGTAAAAAAATGTATATATATTTCCTAGAAAATCATTTTTTTATGAAAGTTTAGTGATTCTTCATTTTTTAACTTTGAAATGAATTGTTAAATTGTGTAGTACATATTTGACAAGTAATGAACACGACAATAAATAAGTTTTTCACATTTTTTTTATAACACTGTCGTCTCTGATGACTACACAATTTCAACAATAAAAAATAAAAAATTTGTTACTTTGAAAAGTAGAAATCGTGAATTGAGTAATTGACACTGCGTGGCTTGAGACGCAAATGAAGTTAACAAGGAAATTGAGGCGAAATTCCATACGAAAATAATGAGTTTGAGGCAAGACGCGTGGCTATATCTAAGTGGTTTATATGGTCATAGCGTATCATCGACGATTAAATAGCCCCTCGCGGGCTGTCCTTGCTAAAGTTCCCCATCCATAAACAGAACATTCCATGAGCGCGTAAATTAATTACTTTTCGTATGAATGGCAAAAATCCCTGACAAACTTGATATTTGCAAGATCCCGTCCCGAACAGGGTGGGAACGAGGTGGAGAATTTTTCTCCAGGGCGGGAACGGGTAACGAGTACCCTGTCCCATTTAATTTTTTTTTTTTTAAGAATTGAATACTTTAAATAAAAATTTTCATTAGTTCTAATACAAATGACAACTAAAATTATTTGTCTCAATCTAATCAATGGGTACAATAAAAAAAATTATATAACAAAAATTTTAACAGGATAGTAAACGGGGCAAGGGCTCCTCCCCGCCTTAAACCCGACCCTATCCTGCTCCATTGTTATTCCTAACTTTTCGAGGTTGACTGTTGACTCTATAGTCAACGTCAAAATGTACGCATGTTCGTGCGTGTAGTACAAACACTTAACTCTGCTTGAACCTCACTATCATTTTTTTTAATTCATTTTCAATCATACGCCTTTATAATAAAATATTTTGCACTTACATTCATAAATTTTTCTACTTTTTAATTGCAGATTCTCCAAAAATTCACCATTAGAAAATTTATTTTCAACAAAAAAAAAAAAATTTGAGGCTCAAACGTAGACTTGATTATTTTCATTTGACAAAACAACATACTACTACTTTTCATAGCTTTAATACGGGAGAAAAGTCTTCCATTATCAATACAAATATAAGCCCATATTTGTCTTT
>CAIGRB010169877.1:64472-81684 GCA_903798255.1 Fraxinus quadrangulata | reverse complement strand
TTGCTGGACGCCTTTAGCACCTTTTGAAGGCAGCAAATTCGTTTTAAGGAAACATCGTGCATTCGATGGACTCGAATTAATACTGCGATCCTGTTGATCCATCTGCTTATTATTATTCAAGGTAATTCTGTCGAACATTCGACAGAGATATTTTAGATTGTAGAAACAACATTTTCTTAGATCAGTAGAAACCTTCAAACTTTACTTTTCTCCAAGTTATTTCCCATCTTCATTCCATCTAATGTGATAGGCCAGCATTTTAGAACTTAATTTCCAAACGTAGCTCACTCATTGTTTTAAACATTCCCCTAGGCTGCATTAAATGAGATTTGACTTTGACTGTTTGACACTGTTTGAGTAGAGTATAGGTCTCAATCAGATGGAATCAACCCATGTCATTTTGGCATCTCTCTTTGGATAGATCTATCGCATCATATTATGGTATATATATGACTTTAATTTGATCGGAGCAAGTAATTGTGGCAAATGGGCCGAACAGCTCGTCGGTTCGACTTATAAAAACTCGGCTCGTGGGCTACTCGGACTTGTCAAATGACGAGCCTGAGCACGAGCCAAGCGGGCCAACTCGCTAGGGCTCGACTCGCCCAACGAGCTCGTGGGCTCGTCTTTGTGAAGAGTTATCTTTTTATTTTTTTCAAAAAAAATATATATCTTTAAAAAAAATATTTAACGAGCTTGACCCGTGAGTAATGAGCCGAGCAAAAGCTCATGCACGATTGAGGATCCTTCAACTAGTCTCTTTTTTCTTGACTTTTTTTTAAGGTCTAGTGGACTACTTGAATATGCATATGTATAGACACACGATAGTTTGTGGCTTGTATAAAATATGTTTATTTAAAACGTACATTTTGTCACGGGCTCATGCACTTTCTTAGATCAATGGAAACCTTCCAGTTTTAATTTTCTCACTTAATTATTTTCTCATCGTAATTCTCATCAAGTTAGAACACGAATTACTACACCTTTCTTTGTGGTCAAGTGAAACTATGTGTAAATTATTTGGAGGATGTTTTAGAGAGAGTTTGGGGCAGTTTCTCGTAAAGTATGGAGGATCCTTAAATGGAGAGGAGATAATCTATAAATACATGTATGCATACACAAACACATATAATACGTATTGGCTATTATTATAATTTCTTATGCCAATCTATAACGTCTTGCGGTCATTATTATTTTGCAGTTTGCTGC
This sequence comes from Fraxinus quadrangulata, assembly GCA_903798255.1. Taxonomy (NCBI): domain Eukaryota; kingdom Viridiplantae; phylum Streptophyta; class Magnoliopsida; order Lamiales; family Oleaceae; genus Fraxinus; species Fraxinus quadrangulata. The sequence continues at coordinate 80,475 of CAIGRB010169877.1, read as the reverse complement.
TATGTTAATATTTGTTTGGTTTAAATTATAATTTCACTATAATCTATAAGTCAAAGTCAAACTTTAATTTTAATCCCACGTATAGTTGGATCCTCAATTACAGAGTAATGTATTCTATGAAATGTGTGGTATAAGTATTAGGTAATTGTTATGAATGTGTAGTTAAAATTAATGTTTGATTTTAACTTAAAATTAAAAGGAACTTATAATTTTTCGCAAACATGCAATGCTTTATTTACATATTTTGTTAAATATTATTGGAATAACGATGAAAACAATTCATTGTTAAAAAACCCTTTTATATGTAAATGATTTTGTGAGGTTGTTGTCGTTAAAAATCCGCATCTTTTCCGCTAAAAATGCTTTCCGAAATAAAGTTCTAGAGTTAAAAAAATGCACAGCAATCAATATATTAACCATGGATATTGAAAATTTTGTTGTGAAACTGAAGGCCTGAAGTAGTAACAAACACAAACACAAACACAGACACAGACACATTGGTACAAGTGATTTTGATACATATATAGTTGTTAACCAAATTCATGCGATTAAGAAGACAGCATGTTGACATTATTTAGCAATTTTCGGTAGCAAAAGCGAGCGAATCCCCAGCCCTTTCTGTGACAAGCTCCATGGAGAGCCCCCTCCCAGTTCCTGCACTGTCAGTTGCAGTTCCCGGAGTTCAGGCATAATCCAGACCATGTCTTGCTCAGCCTCGAACAAACTCTAGCTTCAGCCATCTGCATCTTTGCATATTTATAGATGAGAGAGAGAGAAGCAAAAATAAGTTATATTAGTGATCAGTTTACCAACATTTGAGTTGCTTGCATGCATGCTGAAATTATGTCATTTTTGTTTTCTTAGCACAAAAAAATTGCTTCAATTATCATAGCATATTCCATACTGAACGCGACTGCTTAGTATAAATTTTAACTTCCTTTTCTACGTTGAAGTGTTATCCAATATCCCTCCTCCGAACAAGTGCTTATGACATGTTTAGTATGTTGGAGTGATCGACGCCAAAAAAAATTAAAAAGAACTTAAAATCTTGTACAGCATGCTACTAGACATGACTTGCTCAGTAAAAGTTGTAACAGACATTTATTTTGAAACAAACAAAGGTTTTTTACCCTAGGATCCTATAAGGAGGAAGCAGCTGAGAAGGGCAAAGAAAATGGTGTAGGAAATTTGAGATTTAGCCATTTGCAGCACTGTATATGTATGCTATGAGGATTTTACATTTTAGTGCTTGTGAGGAACTGAATGAATGACGAGAGATATATGTAGTGGTCGAACTTCGAAGGGCTAATTTGGTAAATAGAACAATTGTTGAAGTCTCACTTAGTCACTTACAAAGAAATAGAGATTTAAGTCTTTAACATAATTAATTATACAAGGTACTCCCAAGATAATGTAAAAATATATAAAATTTACTAATTAAACCGAAGATTTGACTTAATCAAATCATACTTGGTAAGGCTGGACAAAACTTCCGAACTGAATCTGCTCGAATCGGACCCGAACCAAACCGAGCGGTTCTTCTTCATAGTATACATATACAGTGCTGCAAATGGTTTGCGGATAAGAAAATGACTTTAGGATTTGTTTTTTTTTTTTCAGAATATTTATCTATAGAATTGGACTATACGATGAACAATCTCATAATTTACTTTTCTACCTCTAAATTATTACAGTTTACCATAACTATCAGACAAAATTTTAGTAATAGGTCATTATTTGCTAAAGTTGACATAAATTTTATCGAGATGTGTACAGTATTTTCCAGCTTAAGTTGCTGTTAATTAAGTCATTAACTGATGGCTGCTGGCGGGAACACAGAAATCTCATACCAGAAGTTTTACTTGTATTTTATTTGTAAAATTGTTTAGATAGGATTTGTGCAAATTTTTGAACACCTACCCTATGTGTCATTACTGGCTTTTCTGGTCAACGAATGGCCAAATTACATCCATTTGGATGCCAACTGCTAATTTTTCAAAGATTAGGGGCCTTTACTGACACAAATTGAAGGTTAGAACAAAATTTACAAAATTGAAAAGGTTATGGACCGCTGCTGTAATTTTCCAAAAAGTTATGAAAATAATTACTGCAATGATCAAATGTTGAATTGCCATTTCAAGTCAATGGTCAAAAAAATAAAATACATTCCAATTCTGAAAAAAAAAATCAGGAAATAAACAAGAGATTACATGTTACGGGGATTCACATATGAATTGAATAGAAATTATTTTAACCGAAGCAAGATCTGGTGGCTCGCCAAGCAGATTGTGCTAATATGTCTCGATTCGTACTTGAAAAGAATTTCTGGCATCCGTTGTTTTTTTTAGTGATCTTCAATCTTTCATTATTGTTGCATATAGACGGATGAAACTGATTCTAACTCCAAAAATCATGCAAAGTTTTGTCAAATCGTAAGGCTTCTCTTCTTTTAATAACTTGAGTTGGCGTCCCCTAATTTAAAGTGATACATGTTTAAATAAGAGTTGCTAGAAATTCGGAATGGTTTTCGTTGTTAAAAAATGATTGTGCTACTATAATGAAAAGTTAATAAACAACTAGCTATTTTTAAATGTTAAGGACCAATTTGCTATATCAACTATAAATTGGAAACCAACAATACAATTTCTGTATTGTGTCCTTAAGCCTGATCACTATTTTTATATTATGGAAAAATGTTGTGCAACTAGCATGCAATTTCTTTTCTTGTTTATTCATATTTAAATATCTTCAAGTACAGTATGTCCATGCAACAACGAATCAACTAGATTGATTGTGGTGGATAAGTGAGCAGTACTTGTGGGTTCCTAAAAAATGTAGATAAAAAGTAGGTTTGAGAGTTTATAAATAGTTTACAAACATGAGCCAAGCATAGGTGTGCAGGAACAAGTAGCTCAAAACCTGAATTTCTTTTTAGCATGCAGTGTGTGAACTCTAAGCTAAAATCAGAAGTCAAAATGTCACAGCTTTTTATTTATCTTCGAAGAACAATAATTCGCATTTCTTCGCCCAACCAAAATATTTGCCCTAAAAATAGAACCAACATAAAATAGGAAAGGACATTTCCAAAAATTTTCCATGCAAAATGAAAGTGAAAATAGGAAAAAGTACCCTGATTATGCATGGACCTGACAAAGTCTATCTTGTTGATGGGAGTCATCGTTTTATTCATAATTGATAGCATCATCATCATCTTCAAGTTCAACTTCAGCATCATCAGATCCACCGAGTAGGGAGAGAAAAACTAAAACAGCAACCAGTTGAGTCACCAAAAAATATTTAGCCCGTCTTCTGAACTTCTTCTCTTCCTCTGTTTTCTCCCTCTTCGGTTTGCTCTTTGGCTTTGAACCTAAAATGAAAAAATGTTTCAAAATATAAATACATGGCTTGCCATTCTAATCAGTCCGGAACATTCAAGCCAAGATTAAAAAAAAGGAACTGATTTTTTAATAATATATTCTTGAAATTAAATACTGCAAATTTTTTCTGATATTTTTCCATTTTCCTTAAGCCGGGACCCAATGGTCCATACTTTTCCCATGGTTGGTAAAAGTGTAAAACCACCCGAATGGTTTCTACAGGGTACAAGAGAAAATGTTCACAACATTAAAACATCTTAAAATTAGCATTTTGGGAAGTGTTTATAAAGGGTATAAATTATAAATAGATAGAAATAAATAGTGGATAATACTTGTGAGTCTCTCAAAAAATGTGGATAAAAGGTGGTTTATAAACATGAGCCAAACATAGGCTAAGCACCAATCTTCTTTCGAAAGTAACTTTAATTAGCCCATCTTACTCATTTTCGTAATATCCACACCAGGTATGAATTGATATAGAAAAATCTTTAACCATTATTTCTACGATGATTATCATAGAAAAACCACTACACAGGAAAATAACAGTTTATTCCAATTTTGTTAAATGGACTGCACCAATTAATGGCACTCGTGGCTTTACAAAATAAAAAGGCGAGATTCACTCAACAGCTTTATTATGTTTTGCTCAAGAACCCATCAATGATGCTGCCTTCACAAGAAATATGAAATTATCATAAATTTTAAGGGTCCAACAAAGATTTCAAGTAATTTAACAAGGAATATAAAGCCTTCATTGGGTGAAATAGGAACTAAAACGATAACAGTAACAGACTAACATGGCGCATTGCGAGTAAGCCAGTTAGTTTTATCATTTATGGTTATCACATTTAATTCCTTGTTCAGAGTTGACTTCTGCAAATATAATTCGAAATAGTAACCAAGCATCATCCATTGGTTTCATACCCAATTTGTGAGTAGAAAGTTTCTCCATTCCTTTCCTAATCGGAGTTTATCAGGAAGTACCCAAGTTTAGAAATTCAACAGAAAACAAAGTTTTCAAGGCAGGTAAGGATATTCAACTTTCTGGAATTAAATAAGCAAGAACAACATCCTACAAGTCCTATCACATATATTTTCATATAATACATGCAATTAGGTATTACTTCTACACAGCAATCAGACATGACCTGACAGAAACTCAAAAAAATTGCTTATTCATCCTTACTGAAATGTAACAAGCAAAAAAACTGCAAACACAATGGCTCAATTCATGGCGTGAGAAAGGGATAAATGCTAAAAATGTCATTGAAAGGTAGCAAAAATTAAAGCTGAGAGATGCAAAGATGTTTTTTAGACATACTTTATTCAAAGTCAGCAAGCTAGTTTAATTCATGTATCAGCAACATGTCCTGATTAATTAAAAAAGATAACATGCAATTCCTAAAGCTATAGAAAGCTATAAGCAGAAAAGTTGCAAGTGACTCACTCCACTGTGAAGGACCTCGCCTTGAAGCAGATGTAGAGGGGCCTGATTCAGGAACAGATGCGGATGAATTGGCATCTATATACTCTGCCTTGTGGCTTTCAGCATAATTTACAAGATTAGTATGATCCAAGAGCTTGCTTCGGAGCAACGATGTTTCCTATCAGGCAGCGTCAAATAAATCATAGCCCATTAATAAATAACAAAACGTGAAGTAACAACAAATGTCAAGTTAATACAAAACGGTAGCCCATGAACTGTTTACCAAAATAAAGAAAACGATACTTGCAAACATTATATGAAATATCTAGTTACGCTGATTATCAAAGCTAAATTTCCATTACTTTCAATGGATCGACAGCGGCAATAAGAAGTTATTTTCAGATGAGTGAAGGAATGTATATAGTCAAGAAGAAACATCAAATCAATTGCTATCACAAAATTACTGGATATTTTGACCCCGTTCATCGTGCTAACTAAGATATATGAAGATTCAGCCAAATACGATAAGTTGAACTGACGGAGAAATCAAGGTTACCTCTTTACGTATTCCATAAGACATTATTAGTAGGAAGTTGTATGAAAATGCTCATCCATGACGAGATAACAAGCGCCTAAAATACTAGACAGACATTATTCATAACTGAACTAGGTTCATTCAACTTCTTGATATCGAATATAGTGAATTATGCTCTTTAGTTCACCAATACACAACTGTTATAATCCTTGACAAGTGAGCAGATGCCTTGTTATAGCAAGAGATGAATCATACATAGGGAATACTTTTTCGCAGTCATCAAACTTCTGTGCCATATTGGGCATTTGAACTGATTGATTTCTTGTGATTCACCCCATTATCATTTCGGTTGAGGAAAGAGATCAAGAATCAAAATATAATGTGCCCTTGGATTGAATAATTCCAATCCTATTACTGACTGCAGGCCCAACCAAAGTAAAATTTTATTAAATTTTCCAGTTTGATAATAAGGATAAACTAGAAAAATATTGCCAGGAACTATAAGATTTAAAAGCTGAAAACCTCAGCGATTCTGCCTTTTCGGCACAATATCATCTTCTTTAAATGATTATTCAAATCTGATATTGAACATTCTGCATGAACCATAGATAGGATAGATTATTCATCATAGATGCTTTATTATGAATATGGAGAAAACCGCTTTAGATAAAACAGAAACTAAATTGATAAGAGAGAGAATGTAGGGGGCTGAAGGAGAAATGTCCTCTAAATGGAAAGCAAATTATCCAAACACAAGTCAAAAATGAAAAAATAACTTCAACTGCACTGTAAATCTATCAAACAGACCAAAACAACAACTCAGTCGAAATTAAGGGACATCAGTAACTTGAACTTGGAAAATCCAAGAATTCCTCTCACAAGTTAAATCCACCTTGATGTTGCCATTATTGTACACCTCTACAAAATTTTGCAGTCCTAAAAAATCCTCAAAAAACAAATTGAAATATTTTCTTCAATGAATTTGGAATAGCAGTGCGAAGAGTTTGTATTATTAATTATAAACTAGTAGTCATGGTATCTTAAAGCACCAGCAGTTGAGAGGAATTCAGCAATGGTCAAGTAGCATTATAAAATTACGGCGATCTAGTGGCAGAATTTAGTCTGTGAAATAAAACAGGAGTTTCTATGGTACCAAACAATTCTGGTATTTTGCAGGAGTGTTAAATTAGTACACAACTGACAACAAAAAGGTCCTTAAGAACCACAGCAGATTCTACGTTCAATAGTTTCTGCGTTTATTTGTCAAATATCCAACTTTTTCCTTTTGTATCTACTTTCATATTGCATGAGACAGCCATAATTTTTGAGCAAAATTCAGTAACAAATCTAACTCTGAGTGCAATCGACTAATATAATGATTACTCACAAACAGCATATATAAAGTACTCACAGGTAATGCATGAAGTGTGAAAAGCACATGGCCAAGAACCACTGCGTCCAAACTTGTTGGCCTGCATTAAAAACAATTGCTTTAGACAGCAAATTTCCATACAAAGCTAAAAAAATATACAATGAATATAATCATGTCTGGAGCACGGAGGAATTACCTATTCTCAAAGAAAAGGGACTCCTCACCTAGCCTAGATGACAAAGCACCATAAGCACTGGTAGCTCTACGGTAAATCTGTCCAAAAAATTCTATAGTAACTTTACACGTTCCACTTTGGGTAATTGCAACATAAATTGATATAATTTTTACACAAAAATTTAATAAGATTTAAATTATTAAGTTAAGGAACCCAAGTACCTAACTTTTAACAGGACTTTTAACTTCAGTAAGCATTGATGCTTACTATTTAAATACTAATTAGATAATCCTGGCTAGGGGACCCCTCAAGTCAGAGGGATGACCAACATATCATTATATCAACTGGTTAGTTTTCTAATATTGCCTTCATTTTTGTAGCCACTTTAGCCGCTTATTTAATTTCCTACATTGACTGTTGCGTCTCATATTTGAAATGCATTACATTGCTTCTAGAAATTGAAATATTTTGATTTCTTTTCCTTTCTTGCATCTTGTGACGACACATTTACATAATTTACAAGTAACAAGACATTTCCTTTTACATTTTATGACAGGACTATATAAATTAACATGCAATTACCTGAAACAACTTCTACTACAACTCTTCGGTCTTTACAGTTCATCATCCTCAAATTCACTTATTGATTTGTACCAGATCAATAAACTACCAATAATGATATTGGCGGGACTATAGTACAAGCAATGGCCAACAAAATTACAAAATGGATAACCAATATAACAATGGCATATTTTAACGTTAAGAATTCATCATTTATTCTGCCTGACACATTGAACCCATCCAATTGGATTCTTATCTTTTTGGAGAACTGTTTTGAGCCAAAAGATAATAATAATTGTTTCAATATTTACTTTGATATTTAGTTTTTCATTATTTTCCTGGATGTTTAGTATTATAAGCGAGAAATTATCTTGCCCAATATTTAGTTTGATATTTTGTTTTTACATTATTCTACTAGATTTTTATTACACTAAGTTACACGAACATGGCGATATGCGATTTTTCTAAAAAGTAGAACGCAATCACATCGAGTAAATTCTTCATTTCTTTGATATTTAAAATTTATATATTATATATTTATTTTTGTACTTTCTACTATAGGACACAACATGTGCCATGTCAAATACTTGATAATGAATGTCCCTAATGTATCCTTGAAATATCCCTAGAGTGGTACAAATTTAAAAATAGAACATGACATGTGGCTTGTCGTACCCATGTCATGGAGCATCCGAGTGTCATTGTCCGACACAATGAGATACATGTCGAATAGGGACATGTCATCTGAGCATGTCCATGCATCATAGTTATTACATTATGAGTTCAAATATAGACAAAACTTAATGTAATCTCAAAAATCAATTGGTGTTCTCCTGTTTTAATTTACATGAATTTAAATAGAAATTCTTTCCACCAAGCTTATGAAAAACTAAGTTTATATGCAAATAGAAAGTACCTCTTCTTCTCTTCTCTCTGCATTCTCTGAAGTTATCCCAAGTAGTTGTTTCACAGCACGAACTTGCTTTAAGTATAACAGTTTTCCTATTGGCCATGGGAGATCAGAGTAATAAATCTTGTACGCAGACTTACCATCAGACCCCACCCAAAGTTCATACATGACTGCATCTGCAAGCCATGAATCAACCATTGCCTTGGTTGATACCCATTCAGGTATACCACGAACCTCAGCGTCCAAATCAACAATACCATCTTCCTTCAAACTACAAATAACTCCACCCTTCTCATTGTTATAGGCCACATAATTACCAGATTCAACGAAAGGGATTTGATCTGGTAAAAATAGAAACAGTAGTCATCAGATCAGATTCTGTTTTTCCCCATTTAATTACACAGATAAAATAACAGATGCAAGCTAGAGAACATGCCACATTTTGAACATATTAAAAACTAAAATTCATATGTCGAGCAATGGTTTATCAGTCTTGCACATTCAAAACCAGGAAACCCACAACTGGATCCATATTCTTCCAAAAAGCTGTACCACTAATGTCTGAAATTTGTATCAACCCAATATAATAAAATTAAAAGAATTGGTTTCTTATTTATTCCCCTTCTGCTTTACTTAAGTCATATACAATATACTTAAGTCATATACAATATGGTAATACCTATCATGTTGCCATATTTTGCATTGTCCAAACTAATGTTGAACTAAATACTCTTAAGCATTCCCAAATACATATAAAAGAGCACAGCCCAAAAACATTATCGAACAGCCACAGTAAAGTACAATATTCTAGCACAATGCACCACTTCTCAATTTCCCCCCAAAAAATTGAGCTTCAGTGCATGCACCTTGAAAATTTAACATAATAATTATCAGTAGCTAATAATAAACAGTTCAATAGATTATCTGCAATATGAAATAATATCGACGGAAGCATAATTGCTAGATAAACAACACTCTTGCAAGCAGTACGAAAAAAAAAACATTTTTTTTTCTTGAGATACAATGAATTACCAGAATCAGGGTGAATGAGATTGAACTCCAAATTGAAAGGGAGTTGGGAAAATCTAAGATAAATGTAAACTGGCAGACAGTTCGGACAGGCAGTTGGCAGTCCAAAACAAGGTTTTCTTGCCACAAGGGTCAGTTTTTCTCTCTCTGCATTCCCATCTTCCATATCTCGATATAGATACAGATGCGTGTAAATTGAATTTGAATTGGACTGATGATTTATTGGAGAAGAGAACAGAGAAGAATCAAAGAGGTAAAAACCCTAATAAGGTTTTGGATGGGAAATGGAGCTTAATAGTAATAAAACGGCGATACACGTGGCCGGATTATTTCATGACGTGATGATGAACCCGTTTCATTCCTTTTTCATATTTTATTCTCTCTTTTTTTTCCCCTTAATTTTGAAATAACTACTTTTGTGCAATCAATGTTAAAAATAAGTAATTTGCTTATAGTAAAGTAAGTTCAGGTTTCATTTAGCTTAAAAATTGATAAACAATTCATTCAAAGTTAATAATTAATTTTAACCACACATTTTATTGAATTCACGACTTTTATTAACTTTATTATTACATATTTAATCGATTTTTATCAAATTTATTAAAAATAAATTTTTTAACAATACCAAACGAGGGCTAAAACTACTTTCAAAATAAGCAATTTTTTATTTGAAAATAGCGAAGAATAATATATCCAAATATGTTTGATAGAGAGAGAAAAAAATTATTTTGAACTTTTATAATTTTTTACGCTAAGCAAAACATGTTTTATTAGGATTTTATTTGATCCACATTAGTTTCAAAATACATTTCTCTTTTTTATTTCCAATCACACATTTTTCTGTATAAAAATATTATTCCAAAACGCATTATTTCTATAAAAAAAAAAAGGGCTCAAAGATGCTCTAGATGCCAAATACGATTTGATTCATTTGCTACGCTTCGAAAGGTATACATGCTATAATTTTGTCGCCAACTCTTTTGATTACGAAGCAACACCTAAAATCTCATTTTTTAACCACGCCTAAAGTAAATCGAAACCTTTGAACTTGACTTCTAAAAATCCTTATTTGGTAAAAAAATACTTTTATCACCCACAAAGAAATATTCTAATCAAATTAATCCAAAATTATCTTTCACAATAGATATTTGGCATTCAAATAACATTCGTGAAGAAACCCCAACAAGGGCTCTAAAGTAAAACTCGATAATCCGATTCTATTCAAAACTGTCAAGAAAGTGATGAACATTTGGGAAGACACGAAGTTTACTATGAAATCCAAGATAAAATTCGAATTTAATCAAAGAGGGAGAATCCCATGTCATCGTCGCTCTCCTCTTTCTCTTCCTTCTTCTCCTCGGCTGGAGGTGCCTCTGCAGCTGCTCCACCAGCAGGAGCTGCAGCTGCAGCTGCTCCACCACCTCCAATGAATGCACCGCCACAAGCACCACCAACAATCACCTGCATCGTCATTAAAATTTCAAGTAAATATTAAACAACAATCTTTACAGACTCTTCAGGTTTCACCGTCCACAGGGAGGAGGGGCGGCCACATTTAGCTAAGCATAGAAAGTTTACTTATAATGTAAATAAGCTTAAAAATAACTTTTTTATTACTGAAACTTGGAAATGTGTAGGTTAATTGTTCTGACAAAAAAACAAAATCAATTTTTAACTGAAGAGTAAATAAAGTTTCTTAACTAAATGTTGATTAAAAGTAGCTTAATTTTTTTTCTGGGATTAAAGCCATCGGTTATCATTGAAACTGGTCTAGAACCTCAGATAAAATAGCAATCCAAATACAATCAATCAAGGAGTAATCAACTAGACTCAAAGTAGTAGATAGGAAGCTAGTTCATGAGCCCGTGCAAAAGTACAATTGCCACAACCAATTTTGAACAACAATGCTACAATATCTTCGTAAACCAGAATGAACAGAGCAATAAAATTTGCTTCGTACAACTTCGGAGCAAAAACATGCAACACATCAATTAGTACAGTTTGCAATGGAGATTGTACCTTGTCATAACTATTGAATAATTAAACAAAAAAGAATAGATTGGTAAGCATTAATCAGATCTGCAACATACGATTTCTGATTTTTTGTGGTGCTTCAATACAACTTCGAGATATAACTTAAATCACATGAACAAAATCCTACAATTATTTAAATGCAAACTACAAAAAAGTCCCGTTACTAACCAAGATTAATCCGTTTTCATTTAATTCTGTTCATTGCAAAGGTTAAAGCAGTGCACAGATCAGAAATTATTGAATAAAATAAAAATAAAAAAAGAGTAAATAAAAAAATAACCTGGAAAACGGCGGACGAAGGGGTTATGTATGAGAAAGATGATTGAACGGCGCTGGATGAGTCAGCCGACACGGCGACTTGGACAAGCTTCCTTTGGAGTTCATAGGTGGAGCCAGCCGATGCCTCCAGCTCGCCGCTGAGCTGTCTGGCCTTCCACTCGTCGGCTGATTCCCTGCACACAAAGGTAAATACTCCCATATCTCTGTATTTATTTGCTCTCTTTTAGTTTCGATTCTTCTTTCAGAATGATTGCTTCTGCAAGTAATAGAGAGACTGTATTATATGAAGAGAAGGGTGGAGAAGGTGAAATGGAAACCCTAGCGGCTAAAATGACGGAATTGTCCTTCTAGTAAACACAAGCGACATCTTTATACTTGGGAAAATTAGGCCCACTACTTTAATAAAAATAGCAAATTAGATTTATACATTTAAACAAATTAAAACTAATTACGCCCTAAAATCTCCCTAAACCCACCAAAAGCCCCAAAATCAACTGAGACAAAGAAATCCTAAACCTCCCCAAAACCCACAATTTATCGATGCGAATAAGCAGTAATTTCACCCACACGAAGAAGAAGCCGATTCATCTACCTGTTGAAGACTTCACACGCGATACCACTGATTATAGACTCGAACTGTGGCTGAAGAAAGTGAATAGAAGGAGATGAAGGGAAAATCGAGTTTTTTTGGACCATGTGATGCCGCTGGTGGATGAAAACTAGCGCATAAAATTTAAAGGGTGAGGGAAGATGGCTTCTTTAGATTGCAAGGCTTTTCGTTTTTGGTTTGTGGTTTTTGGCTTGATGGTGTAGTGAATATATAAATCTTTTATCTCACAGTGTTTTGTATTCATGTAAATGTCTAATTTTGATGGAATATCGAAATTTTTGTTCAATCGTGGTTGATGATGGCTAATTTTGTAACTGTAATGCTATTTGATCATAATGTGAAAATATTGCGGTAAATGATACACACTTTCCCTGTAACTAAAATCATCAAAAAAATTGGTAACGGAAAGCATTAAATTCCATGGCAGAAAAAAATGATATTCAAATTCAAAATATGCTTTCTTGCAACGTTATTTGACATTTTCAGCTGTAGTTGGAATTGAATTTGCATAAATGATATATTTTAAGGTTTTGATTGATGTTTTGTTATTTTTTTGAATTTACGTCATTTTTTTGAGAGTTTGTCACTTTTTTTTTAATAGTGTCACCATTTTTTAAAATTTTCTCACTTTTTTAAATGACAAACATCATTTTTTAATAAAAGTGAAATTTTATGTTAACACTTACTTTATACAGTATTTTTTACTTCCAAAATTTTTTTTATATTATAAATGGGTTGGCCGAGTTGGTAGATGACATTGGCAGTGAATTAACTTAAAGATGTTTGGCGCTTTCATTGGTATTTTGTCGGTGAATTAACTTAAAGATACGAAGTGGTGAACGAAGAAAGAGGAAGGACGATGGTTGTGTCACTTTTTTCTGTCACTTTGTTAAACAGATTACAGTGCTTTAATTGGTGTTTGACACTTTTTTAAATTTTTATCATTTTTTAGAGTTTGTCATTTTTTTTGAATTTGTCACTTTTTTTAGTATTTGTCACTTTCTATTAAATTTTTATCACTTTTTTAATGTTTGTTTTGTCAATTCTTTGAAATTTCTATCACTTTTTCGAGTGACAAGTATCAATTTTTTTAAATAAAAATGACATTATATATAATTTTTTAATAAAAAAGTGACACTTAACTTTAAAAAGTGACAGTAGGTCACTTTTTCAATGTCATTTTTTTGGTCACTTTTTCTATTAAAAAAAGTGACAATTANCCATTTTTTAGTGTATAAATTTCTGTAACGTTTTAGAATGTTTGTCACTTTTTTTTTTTGTCACTTTTTTGAATGTAAATCACTTTTTTGAATTTATATAAATTTTTTGAGTGTCACTTTTTTAGGATTTGTCAATTTTTTTTAAAAGTTTCTGTCACTTTTTTTTAGTTTTTTTCATTTTTTTGTTATTTTTTTTAGTGACTCTTTTTGTAGAATTGAGATTTAAGAATCTCTCAACAATGTTGGTTTATTTGACTTAAATGAATAGTTTAGTTACTTTATTTAACCGATTTTAATGTTTTAATTGGTGTTTTGTCACTTTTTTTTAGTGTTTGTCACATTATTTAGATTTTTGTCATTTTTTCTTATGTTTCACTATTTTTGAATTTCTGTCACTTTTTTATTTTGTGTTTGTCACTATTTTTTTTTTTTTGTGTTTGTCACTTTTTAATGAAAGTGATATTGTATATAAAAAAGTGACACTTAACTTTAAAAAGTAACATTGTGTCACTTTTTTATAATTTTACATAGTATTTTTTGCTTCAAAAATATATTTCATATGATTTTTCAAAGATTTCAAAATTTGAGGGTATTTTTATAAGTTGCCATTTATATTTTCCGGATAGTGGATCCTTAAGTCCGAATAAATGCTGGTATGGGCCTTCGACTGGATCTTGATTTGATTTGGCTATAACCTGGCCCAAATTGGAAAATATAACTTTTTTATTTAAAGTAAAATAAAATAAATTGTTCAAATACGTTTGAAGGAAATAAATTATTTTAAAATATTAATTGGTTTTGCTCAAATTTACTTTGACAGCGCTCCCACGTGTTAAAATAAAGATTTTTTTTAAAATCGAATCACAAGTACTACTATCGATAAAACTTGGAGGAATAAGATCACCATGTATAGAACGTCAAGCTAGCAAAGAGAGATGACAAAAGGATGTTTAATGCACGAGTAATGCCTCCCGACTTCAAACTAGGAAAAAGTCCTAAGACGCACCTTGTTTCGCCATTCATGGCACTCTCTTCACCTCCGTTTGGTTTTAAATTTTGATAAAAGTCAATAAAATGTGTGATTGAAAAGTTGATAAAATTTGTTAATCTCATGATATGTGTAATTGAAAATGAGAACCAAACTTCGTATCAAAGCCTTCAATAAAAGCATAACACTTTATTGTTGAATATCGCACAAGGCATATGCAACACTATTTCCAGAAATACATTGAGCAAACAAAAATAATTTTGTTAAAAATAAACACAAAAGATATAATAAGAAAAGAAAAAGAGAAGAATTCTTTTCAAAGACATTATTTTTGGAACTCGATACATATATAAGTTGTGTTCTAGTTACAATAAGCTACAAAAGTCAAACAGGATTTTCATGCTGTAATAGGAGATACTGAGATATTCGTTCTTGATGGAATTCAGTTTAAGGATTGCCATCAGGAGAAAGTAAAAGAATAATTGAGGAATAACTAAGCATGGGATAAAGATTGTCATCAAGAAAATGAGCATATTGCCTGATAGCCAGATCTTTCTCTGGGAGATCATCTGAGAGGAAGTCGAACGGTGGTGGCTTGCCGGTGTCCACCAAGGGCTCCCACCTGTAACCTGGGCGTTCGGGTAACGAAATGGTGACAGGGACGTGGCTAGCATTAAAGGCGACGTATAATTCTCCCTTCAAAGAGTCGATCTGGCAATGTCCGTATCAACAAAAACAAATCAATTAATAAAATGATAAGCAAAAGGAAACATGATCAGGATTAAACCAGATAATTTCAGAAGTCTCCTTACATAATGGAGAAGAAAAGAACTGAACTCAAATTAGCTAATGCAGAAGATCACCATGCTATTGAGTTTAACAATAATTTATGTAATATATTTGGCAGTCAGTTGAGTTGATTTGAACTATCTCGATATCCAAGTCAGCATTATGAATTCTAGAATAATACTCTAGAAAATAATTAATGAGAAAAATACCAATGTAAATGCAACAAATCGGTTCGCCTCAGACCAATCTGGCACTCCTGGCGTATGACCATGCCATTGCAGTCGCTTTGCTGTCGGGAAGTCGTTTAAACCAAGTGATTCGCATTCTCTGGAGAGTAGATCGTGATTAAATCCTTTGAGGCTAAAAGCCCAAAAAGTTATCTAAATACAATGGGAAATGCTTACTGGCGGAACTTGGTCATGTGACAGCAAAATCTGAAGAAATCTGATGAAGACTCCTCCATTTTATCCCACCGGAAGTAGTTAATCTGCAGCCAATGCTTCGGTTACGCCCCCTCAAAAATGGAAATAAAACCACGTGCAGTGTGGGGGTAGGGAGAGGAGTAATTATGATATTTAATGGTGTCAGGGGCATGGAGTATTACAAAGTTATCATGGCAATACGTATTGTTGTTACCCCCTTTTGTATGACCATATTCATCACCCATGTAGATCATTGGAACACCCTGGTCATACAAC
>CAIGRB010169877.1:53034-63584 GCA_903798255.1 Fraxinus quadrangulata | reverse complement strand
ATTTGATCAGTTTGACTGGTTCGAATTGATTTTTGTCCAGCCCTAATCAGTGTAACCAAAGTTGAATCGAGAAACAATAATATGGTTCTGATTAGATTCCAATTATCTTTGCCTGTCACATCTACTAATCTCTCTTTGTAGTTGTCATGATAAAACCATCCACATAAAAGTGTGACCATTATTTTTATTTTTTTATGATTTTCTAGCAAACCTCTTTATGGTGCACACATTTAAGAAAAATCTGATAAAGATGATGTTTCCTCTCACTAAGCAAATGAAAAAACTTAGGGAAGGGGAGGATACAAAGTCCTATACTGGAGCAATACATATTAGCAAGAAATTACTCAGTATTGAGATTGAGCATATTTTTTGCTACAGGATAAAGAAAACTCGTGCATTGGCAAACAGTAAGGTACGTCATAGTCTAAGCCTAAGATTTTTATGTCAAATCGGGGGACAGAAGAGAAAATAAATAACTTCGATGCATATTAAAATAAGCAGATGCAAAACACTAGTGAAAGAGTTTAAAGGTAAATCTTACTTGGGAAACCATGAGACAGAAGAAGAAATTTCTCATTTGCCGTCTTCTCAATTTCTTCACAGAAGTACTGACAAATTCTCCCTCCTGTGCAACTTATAGAAGTATAAAAATAAGATATTTTTGTCCATGGGCTATCAAAGAAAATGAACAGAGATTTGAAAATTAACTATCAAAGCTTGTCAAATTTAAAGTTCTCTATTTCAAATTCAGAGCTTTAAGGTAAATCAAAATATTTTGCATGCAAACAAGCTTACACTCCAGATTATGTGAGCTCCAGAGTCACATCACTCTTTCAAGGACTGGATATTAAAAGAATTACAGAACTATGCGAAGCATATTTAAATGTACAACTTTGATTTGGTTATTTAAGCTTACAGTTGAAATTTGTTTCTAACTGGTATAAAGAAACAAAGATTCTGCAGAATTTTACTCCAACATACTGTCAAGGCTCAGGCTTACCTGACCACAATTCCAACTATTATTATGATTCTCCCCATCTTTGTTTTCTTCACCATTTGCCAAATTGTGCTTGGTATTATACGTCACCAAATCAGCCAAAGTAAAACCATCATGAGCGCATACAAAATTGATACTGTTCCAAGGTTTCCTTCCACCTTCCTGACTCAAATCAATAGTTAAAGATTTCAAAACAAGAAATAGACACAGAATATGCATACTCATAATTTTAATATAAAAGGGATACATCACATTATAGCACTCCTAATGATAATGAGAAAAGAGTTGCATATCATCATGACTGCTCATATTCAACTAATGAGTAATTAAAATGGTCGAAGTACCTGATATAAATTAGGGCTTCCACAAAGACATTCAGCGAAAGCCCCCGAAAACCCATCTGTACCTTTGATGAACTGTCGTACAACATCACGATACTGCAAAAGCATTAAAATGCAAGATTAAATTGAAGTTTTGAACATATCCAGGTAGGTGGGAGAAAAATAAAATATACAGAGAGAGAGGACGCGAACTTAAAGATTATGGGGGTAAGTTGGTTGAAGGACACTACTTTATCATTCAGTTTCTCAATCAAAATTTGACACTACCAAGATTTTGTTAAAATGATGCAAAGAATCATGGAAACCATAGATCATCAGCAAATAAATGAAATGCAAATATTTCTTTATCGAAAGTCTAATGCAAAGATTTCTTTATCGAAAGTCTAATAAAATGGGACTTCTCAGGAAGTCTCATCTTACTACAGTATGCCAGAAAAAATGATGAAAAACTTTATTATTTATTAATTAAATCCAATACAACAGAAACTAAATTATCTTGTATTGAAGAAACCACAAGAAGATATACAACATGCATTCTGTCTGTGGTTATAGACATAATGAACCATTAATGTTTTATAATTATAAGTTTTTCTAGAACCCTAGGAAAATGTTTTGCGACTGGCATATAAAGAAAACTATATAAGCTCAACTACGTTGTTTGAAGTTGGAATAATGCGGTACTCTTGACGTCTATTCTCGTGATTAATCATGAAGGTGTAATTATGTTTCTTAAAAAAGAAAGCAGGTTGAAAGCAGATAACCAGGATGCTCATATTTTTCAACTTCACAGACATATCTCTTTATAAGCCACTTCCCATATCTTCCAGTCATTAAAATACCTGAGATGATGATCAGAGACCAAAATTAGCATTCAGACATACCTTTCCATTCCACTCAGACCATACACCCCAATGGGGAAACATGCCGACTTGATAGAGGCCTCCACAATCCCATGCTTCAGCTATAAGCTGTTTGAGCAAGCAACAAAGATGTATTAAGGATGAAAGACCATATATGTGCAAATACCAAAGAATAAACCACGCACGGATACATTGTATGACAAAAGATAAACCAAACTGTGTAAGTGCTCACATTGACAGGTAACTAAAGAAATAGGTAGTTGTTTCACCAAAGTCTGCATGCCTGATGAAAATGACATTATTATCCTCCATTACATTTATTTAGATGAAGGTTTGCTAAGCAACATTCAAATACCTAGCAATAGTCTTCTAACTCCTCAGACAGAGTCCTTTATTATCTATTATTAATGAAAAAATGGCATGCTAATTTCAAGTTGTTAAATGAGCATAAAGTTGAACTAACTCGCCTTCACTCCATGAAGTATTGGGTCATTGCTAATCATGTCGATCAATGGTGGGCTACGGAGAGGAGATCCTGTCGTGAGTGTATCACCTTCAACAGCATTTCCATATACGTTTACTGCATCCCAGAGACTGGACACAGAAATATCCGAAGCAAAAGAAGAAAGAATTAGTATCTAAAGACTAATCATAAAGAATAAATCATTTAACCATTAACCTGCCACTCCTTGTCAAGATCGAAGCAAGATCAAAGCGGAATCCATCTACATGCATCTCTGTTACCCAGTATCTGTTGAAAATCAAGAACAGCATAACTAAGGATTAAACATGGTAAATTGAATAGAAGGTGTAGAATATACGAAAAACGTGACAACAGGCAAGTCGTACAAACTATAAGAATGAGAATATGTTGCAGAAAACTTCTAATAGAATGGCAAAAACATACATTCCAAAAACTTTTCTTCTGGAGTATAAGATAAAGAATAAGCAGCATATCCATCAACCTAATTAATTCAATTTTTGCAGTGTAATTTTTCTATGAAGCACAAAGCCAAACTGCTGTTTCACTGTAATACCAATGCACAACTAATTGCATCAAGATTGTGTAAAGCAAAAAACAAATTCCTGGGTACACTGTTTCTAAAAGCACACAAGGCTTTAAGCCTTGAGTTTCGCCTCTTTCAAGCTTTCATTAAGATCTTCATATCTTACTCGAATTCCATTTAGTCATTTACTAAGGTGCAAGCCTTAGGACATACGCCTCATGGTCGCTGGGATTTACGCTCCCTTGTCTTGCTTCTTCTAGAATTTGTTATTTTTTTTAACCTCTGCCTCTTGGGTTGGCTTTTCATAACCTAAAACATTTTACGGGTGTTCTTTTTTGGTTGAATAAAAGCAACCCAACCCTAAAAATTAGAAAGAAACGATTGACAATTAGAGAAGAGAACCAGTGAAAAGATAGTCATGCCTACCCTCATAAAACTGTATGATAACCTCCCTCACCCCATCCCCACAAAGTGAAGTTGCAACTTTTCAAGGGCATCTGGCAGATCATCACGTCACATGTAACTTCACTATTCTCTTTTATATTTTTCTTGATGTTGTCACTGTTTTCGTTTTCTTTTATCTGTGTTTACTTCTCATTTAAACACAGATCAAACAAATTTTTTAAATTGTTAATTGATTCAATTGTTTCAGACTTTTAGTTTCAGTTATAGATTACTGGTCTTGTTATGTGATTGCTGCTTTTTTATCCTGTTTGTAATTGCGGGTTAGACTTGCAATTTTGTAGAATTGTTTTATTCTGGATTCTTTAGATGGTTTGTGGTTTATTATAAGTAAAATTTTGAATTATTTTATTCATTTATGTTAAGGTTTGCACCTTAAAGCACCTTGAGGCTTACATCTCACTTCACAGGGGCAAATTGTCTCAATACTGATTAACCTTTTAAATGCTGTCTGGTACCGGTTCTACAAAACCCTCAAGAGAACCATGAACTCATTAAATTTGTGATCTTCGTCAATCTTGCAATGCACAGTATAGACTAAGCTTGCACACAAGAAAAAACAAACAAAGAAACTGGTATTACATCTTGTTAAAAATTGCACCCATAAAATGCTGTATCTTGTTAAATTCATTTTTTGTCATATGGAAAAAAAAAATAACTACAATTTTTTCAGTAATGTGATTTAGCCTCTATCTCCTAAAGATACATGTGAAGCAGAAACCAAAATAATAGAATATTCCTACAGAAGGAACAGCGGTGGTTACTGGTTACTCAATTGAAACAGAAAATGGGAAACTGATCATGACGTCTTGAGAAATAAAAGTCCTGGTATCAGTTAATCAGTAGTATTCAGGGATGGAACAGTAATAAGGTTTTGTTTTCCATTAATCTCCTGATAAAATAAAGGGAAACTAGAATGAGAACTTTTCCACTAATCTTTTGGTAAAATAAAGGGAAACTAAAATGAGACTTGTTTAATTCCCAAAAGAAAAAATGAAAAAATAAAAATAAAATAATTGTTTATTTAACAAAATTCAGAGGCTCGTTTACACTCAACTAGAAGGTTTAGATGACTGCAAATTAGGTATGACTGACAGTAAATCTACCTCAAGCATTCCAATATAAATTGGCGTACAATAGGATGATTGCAGTTGAAAGTGTTTCCACAACCTGAGTAATTGTAGAATTCTCCCTGTGACAAGGATTAAGAGTTCCAGAAAGATTATGCTTTATAAAAATAATTAAATACGGTATCAAGAATTTTCTTAATTACGGCAGAAGTCAACATCCTTGCATTTAAGTTATTGAAACAAGCCAAATGGAAGACTGAAGAAACTTGACCAAATTGCTTTGTACTATGTGCCAATTCGTCATTGAAGTAACTTACATATCAGAAAGTTATAACCAAGGATCTACTATAAATGAACTTGATCTAAAAGAAGTGCACTAATTCAGCCCATTTAGGGGGAAAAAAATAAAAATAAAAAATTAGTATGTTATTCTCAGCAAGTTTAGACATCCTCATTTTTTCTATTATTTGCTCAGTTCCGCAAGTAATTTGTTTATCGAAATGATCTGCACCAACCTCTATTTATTATGAGCCATAGTGCGACATCATGGGGCAAGTGTCAGATATGAGGTACATCATATGGAAACAACCAGGGTTCAAATTCTAAACTTGAGAGGTTACTGTATGTATTTGTGAGCACGAGGCAGTTCTTTTTTTGAGAATCCCAATATGCCCACTCTTCTCAAATGGAAGCCATTACACATTAGTTATCATTTGGAAAAACTGGAACTCGTCAAAATGAATTAGAGAAACAAAAGATGTCCCACCTAATCCAACCATCCAGTTTTATTTACTGAAGAATTACTGTGTATAAACAACAAAAAGTAAGAACAAAGCATTCTTCCCCTCGTATTGTTTTCCATCACACTTACATGAACAGCAAAGCTCCTCTACTCGGCAAGAAGCCACTTTTACATAGTTAATTTATTTTCTTATCATTGAAAAGTTACATGCATGTAGATAAAAATTAGGGAAAATTACAGCCACGGTAGCAAACCTTTCATTTAATAGCAAACTTTGTCCAGACCTTTCATTTGTACCACCATGAGTACCAAACCTTCAAAAAATTCGCAGCTCAAGTCCAAATGGATAGAAACCGTTAGTTTGACTGTTAGGTGACTCCAAAAAATTATTTTGACCAAATCAACAAAGGGCAAAATAGTAACTTCATAATTTTAACATAAAAAAAGGTAACATTATTCACCTTCTTCCAAATCTCATCCACCCCCACCCCTGAAAATACAACCCACCCATCCAAACCATCTCTTTCTTCCCCATCTCCATACAACCCCATTGCAACAATCTCCATTGGTGAGGTGGGGTGAGGTGGGGTGCGTGGGGGTTGGAAGAAGGTGAATAGTGTTACCTTTTTTTATTTTCCCTTTTTTATGTTAAAATTATGAAGTTACCATTTTGCCCTTTGTTGATTTGGTCAAAATAATTTTTTGGAGTCACCTAACAGTGAAACTAACAGTTTCCATCCATTTGGACTTTGAGCTGCAAAATTTTTGAAGGCATGGTACTCATGGTGGTACAAATGAAAGGTTTGGACAAAATCTGCTACTAAATGAAAGGTTTGGTACCATGGCTGCAATTTTCCCTAAAAATTATTAATTATCATCGACATCATGGGGCAAGTGTCAGATATGAGGTACATCATATGGAAATAACCAGGGTTCAAATTCTAAACTTGAGAGGTTACTGTATGTATTTGTGAGCATGAGGAAGTTCTTTTTTGAGAATCCCAATATGCCCACTCTTCTCAAATGGAAGCCATTACACATTAGTTATCATTTGGAAAAACTGGAACTTGTTAAAATGAATTAGAGAAACAAAAGATGTCCCACCTAATCCAACCATCCAGTTTTATTTACTAAAGAATTACTGTGTGTAAACAACAAAAAGTAAGAACAAAGCATTCTTCCCCTTGTATTGTTTTCCATCACACTTACATGAACAGCAAAGCTCCTCTACTTGGCAAGAAGTCACTTTTACATAGTTAATTTATTTTCTTATCATTGAAAAGTAACATGCATGTAGATAAAAATTAAGGAAAATTGCAGCCACGGTAGCAAACCTTTCATTTAGTAGCAAACTTTGCCCAAACATTTCATTTGTGCCACCATGAGTACCAAACCTTCAAAAAATTCGCAGCTCAAGTCCAAATGGATAGAAACCGTTAGTTTGACCGTTAGGTGACTCCAAAAAATTATTTTGACCAAATCAATAAAGGGCAAAATAGTAACTTCATAATTTTAACATAAAAAAGGTAACATTATTCACCTTCTTCCAAATCTCATCCACCCCCACCCCTGAAAATACAACCCACCCATCCAAACGATCTCTTTCTTCCCCATCTCCATACAACCCCATTGCAACAATCTCCATTGGTGAGGTGGGGTGAGGTGGAAGGTGAATAGTATTACCTTTTTTTATTTTCCCTTTTTTATGTTAAAATTATGAAGTTACCATTTTGCCCTTTGTTGATTTGGTCAAAATAATTTTTTGGAGTCACCTAACAGTGAAACTAACAGTTTCCATCCATTTGGACTTGAGCTACAAAATTTTTGAAGGTATGGTACTCATGGTGGTACAAATGAAAGGTTTGGACAAAATATGCTACTAAATGAAAGATTTGGTACCATGGTTCCCTAAAAATTATTAATTATCAAAAAGTCACCATAGATGTTATCAGTATACAGAACTTAAAGGCCTTGAAGAAAATGAATATTTGAGCAGAAGGTCTTTTCAAGAAGTAAGCACAGTACAAGTAATACATGTAGTTATACCTTAGGTGCAAGCATATAAAAGACACTATTGTCAACACCTCTAAATGAGAGTACAGGACCATTTTCATTTCCTTCAGCGGTGTGATTGAAAACGACATCCATAATCACCTGGTAAATCAAAATCAAGAAAAAAAAGAAATAACTCATCAAATATTTCAAAAGAAATTCTAGAGAATGTCGAAAGAAGTTCACCTCAATTCCTTGTTTATGTGCTTCTCTAACAAGATGCTTGAACTCCTTTACTGCACCAAGGCCATAATTACCAATCCCAGCAGACGAATATCTTGCCATTGGTGAAAAGAAACTGACAGTAGAATACCCCCAAAAGTTCATCCTGATAAAAGAAACAATATTCCAAAAAATTATGGTGGTTTCTTGTTAGCAATGATACCATCATAAACTTCTTAATGTGCATAAAGCCATTGATGTTTACTATGAATGATAAAAATGTATTTAAATCCGCCAATACCCACTATCCAGTAAAAATGATGTCGAGTAACATCAATAAATTTTCTATCATGAAGCAATGCATAAGCAATGAAATTGTAAAAAATTAGTATAATCCTTTGTGTAATGGACCAGAGAAGTTGCTGGCAATCTGTAAATTCAAAAAAGTCTTTTAAAGAAAGGAAATTTTGTAAGGATTATGAAGTTCAAAATTTTCAAAATTGATTAGATGTTAAAATTTCAACCACACAGATAAAGAGTTGAAATGACAATTTCAACAGAATGGAGAATCATGAAAAAGAAGATATAGTTAAGATTTACTAAAGAGAGATATTCATTTTGTGATTTTCACGTCTACTCGTAAGAAATTCCACCTAGTAAGCCGGTTTCTAGTCTAGTAGATTTTTCATATTAGTTGCAATAATGCGATATCCAATTTGTCATACTATAGGATCAAGACTGAGGCGTTTGCATGATTATGCATTGTGTACCATGGGTCTAGAATGCCAAAACAGCTTCTACCCATGCTGTTGCAGAAGCCTTGTGCACTATTACTGCCCTTTTTCCACTAGCAACTTTGATTTGTGGAATTGTTGATGCAAAAGATACAATATTTACCCCCCATGTCAAATATTTCGTAGGTATCTTAACCTATATAAGTCATTTTAATGCGTAAAAGAAGTTCACGTCTCCCCAGAATTTTTTTTTTAAAGATAAGATATTGTCACACACACACACATAAATATATACTGAAACTTGTGAACAGCTTCACATGCTAGCAGCACAAATGTACGTAGAAGAAGCAGGGACAACATAGATGACGGAAGAAGCCATTCCATCATAGACAGCTTCATGTGATGATAGGTAAAAATATTATAATAATAAACAACAAGGATGAAGGAAGAAACCATTCCGTCAAAGAAAGCTTCTTCTGATGAAAGGTAAAAGATTTTAATAATATTTAATTGCATAAAGTACCATTACAATCATTATGATGCAAAAACGAAAGCAACATCACGATGAACAAAAAATAAGAGCATGTTTGAGCCTCATTAAAAGGTTAAGAATGTATTTTGGAATAATAGATTGATGGAGAATGTGTGGCATGTAATATTATCTTATTGAAGAATGCGTTGTTGAAAAAAAAAACAGAGAGAAATATATATTTTGGAAAAAATGGGAATCAAACAAGGGTTAAATATAATACTCACAAGACTCAGACAATCTTAATCCTGAAGTTCAATCTTTATTCTGAAATTGACCATATATACTGGAATTCAGGCCATTGTATAATTCACTATAAGGTTCCAAAAGAAAAGGAAACGGAGGTGGAATTTACTTGTAGTCACCCAAGATAGAATTGTAGCTATAGTACTCCAGCTCATTGAATTCATGACATGGCATTAGTTCAATACAGTTGACCCCAAGTTTCTGCAAGGAAGACAACAATGTAAGATGGCTGTCAAACCACAAATACTAAAGGAATAAATGAATAGGCAAGTAAATAATACCTTGACACGAGAGTCACAAATTTTTAAACCATAAAGATAGTCAAATCTTACATGGCAAAAGAGCCATATGCATCTATTGTTAGAATAAATTGCATCTGTTAGAGCTTCCTGTGGTCTGTGGATATATATTGTACCTTCACAAGGTCACATCAGGTTCTCTGCTTCAACATTTCAATTATGCCAATTCAGACTTCGCTCGTTTCCAGCTAATCTATTATCTTCATAAAACCATACTTTTCTGAAGAAGCTTTAATTACATCTAGGAGTTCTAGGAATTTCATTTAATTGGTATGTCTGCAGGTTGCTGATCCCACATAAGATAAGATAATGTTTTGTGAGCTGAGCTGAGTCTTTACCAATGATATATTTATTTATTTTGATAAGAGTCTTTACTGATGATATATCCATTTCCTATGCTTGGACTTGTGTAATCTTAGTTAGTTATGAACGGCCATTGCTTGAATCTGGAGGGTTTATCTCATGTTACATTTCTTTTCAGAATGAAACTAAATGAAAGTGTTTGAAATTCAAAATCATTTCTGAGCAAAATTCTTGAAGCAACATTGGGTGCATTTCACATTTGCAATATTGCAAATAAGGTGTAACTTAAAACATTTCGTACTACGAATGACATTAAACAGTAAGTATCCACGTGCTTGCTCCACAAAATTCAAGGGAAAAAAGTATTTACCTTCAAGTGATCAAGTTTCTCTACCACACCAAGATAAGTACCAGGGAATTTTGCCTTGCTTGATTCATGTCTTGTATATCCACGAACATGCATTTCATAAATTATTAGATCTCTCTGTGGAAAATTCAGGGGCAAATCTCCTTCCCAGTCAAACTGTGAAATAGAAAAATAACCTAAATATGATTGCAATGTAAGAGCAAAAACTATATCCATACATCTCCATCAAATGTAAAGTGCATCTAAGTTATATTTAGGTCAAAATTGTCCAACGCTTCCGAATTCAGGTTTGGCAATCAAACACTGGTACTCAATTGAAATGACGGTAGAGGACAGACACTGGAAAAGGAATCCAAGAGAGGGGGGGGGGGGGGGGGGG